>PYAF01002587.1:252828-328346 GCA_007407185.1 Glycine tomentella
AACATGAACATTCATTCAATCTCAATAGAAGCAGTTCAATCGATTCTACTCCTAAATTAATTGAAACCACAACCCTAACTGAAATATCATTCAATTAATCTTGTGATTATCATTTGAAATTAAGACATGAATCCATAATCCTAATTCACTTTCAATCCTAAATGCATCCATAATCATGAAAACATAATAGAAATTGAAGGAGAAGGTGAATATTCAAGTAGAATTTGAAATACCGAACTGGAACTCCAATTCTTCTTTTGCTTGAGTTAGATCCTTGGATTGATTAATGATTTAGCCTTCCATGATGATCACCAAGGAAAGCGCCATGAATTGAGTGTAGAAAAATGGAAGAATAGCAAAATAAAAATGAAGAAGATGAAGAACAATGAAGAACACTTGAGAGAAAATGAAGAACAAGCTTTTGATTCTAAAAACTAAAGAAAAGAAATGTAAAACTTGTTTATTGAATTGTAAAGTGTGTTGTCCAAGTTTTCACTAAAGTCACTAATATATTAGTGACTAAGTTCTGAAAATAGAATGAGCCATAAACAAACCCAACAATCTAATTATTTGCTATTTACAATCACGAAAATCAAATTCACAGCCCAAAATTGCAAGTGCAGAGGTGCTAACTTTGAAGCTCAAAATGACCCTCAAAATGATAGAATTGGCCTTGGGCTATTTCTAGCAAATTTGTAGATCTTTTTGTTATCTTTTCAGGAACTCCTAGAACACTGCATTCAGAGATTGGTAGCACTCTATAGGCCCTACACAAGTCAGATACGTTAAGTGAGCAAAAATCCGAAAATACGCTACAATTAGCAATTAAGCCCACTTACTTGCCTAGGTCAAAAACTGAATTAGAATGGAAAAATACAAGTCCAAAAGAGGTCAAATAAGCTAAGAATGATAGACAAAAATTTAACTAAAATCACTCTATCAGTCTTCATCTTTAAGTATCCGTTGTATCTAAATGAATAAATTTCTTTACTTAAGCTTGCGTCTAATGCTTGTGATCGTTGGAGTATTAATGCTTGCATTAAATGAACGTTCTTATTCTTGTAGCGAAACCACTCTTTAATGTAGAATACTATAGCAGAAAACTACTTCCTTTAAGTCAAAGCAGGTCTATCACAGCAGAGCACATATTTTGATGTTGTTTGGCACTTCCAAAACTTAAGCTTCATTTATTCTTCATAGGATTCAGAAGATCCTAGGAGAATGTTTTTGCAAAACGGATCTCAAACATAGAGTATTAAATGAAGTCTTTAAATGTCATCTTTAAATGTTGTATCAGATCATTACTTAACCTGCTTTTGTCTGATATTTCAGACACGTGATCATGCAATATGTTCTGATATCACATAAGATGAAGTGTTTAACCTTTGTATTTATTTGCATATAATTAAAATAATTAAGGAGTTGTAGAGTTGACATAAGACAATTGTAGGATGTGTGAGAGAAGATAGGATACAACCTACATAGTGCAGAAATGAAAAATAAATAATCTCCACCCTTCATAATCCTTTTATGTGTAGAAAGGAAGCAAATGGAGTGAAGAAAAACCAAAACATCAATGAATATCCAACCCATGAGTGTTGTTTTGTTGTAAAATCCCCTCAAACACATTCTCCATGTATGTAATCTGTTCGTATCCCAAATTAACCATGTGAGTTAAGTTTGATTGAGAAAGAAGTGATAGGGAGAACCCATGGAGTGTGGGTAGCTTAGAGAGAGTCTCTAAGAGTGTATGTAAGACCTTGAATTTTAAGCCCTGTGATTAAGGTATATAATCATGCTTTAGTTTGTCCAAAAGGGAGCATTTAGCAGAAAACCCTGTAAGGGTTGCGGCGCTGATGGCGCCAGAGCACTGGAACGTGGCGCCCGGGGCGCTAGGTTCACGCTGGGGGCGCCATGGTCTCTGGGAAGTGGCGGCTGGAGTGCCAGGTTCGCTCTGGGAGCACGGGAGCTCTGGAGGTTCACGCTTGGGGCGCCAAGTTTTCCAGTTGGCGCGGATGGCGCCAGATGCAGCGCTGGGGGTGCCAGAGGTTCTGGAATGTGGCGCTGGGGGCGCCAGGCTGGCGCTAAGAGCGCCACAGGTCGGGCAGGGCCACTATTTAAAGCCCAAAATGCGAAAAACTGAGGAGAAAAGGTTTCTTCTTCCTCCTTCTGCCCTAGACCTCCATTGTTGACATCCCCAAGCTTCCTAGAGCCATATATCTTGACTAAAACACCTTCTTATGGCCTATTCTTGTGAGAGAAACATTTGGGAAGCTTGAATCATTCATCCTTTCTCTTGAGAAACCCCTTTTGAGTGAGCTTTGGAATCTCCAAAGAAAAAGCTCAGAGAACTTGAGAGTGACTGAGACCCATTGCGTGGAAAGGACACCAGAGCTCGAGGAGGTTGTCCTTAGGTCTTCTTTGTCGTCATTGAGGTAAGAAACTCAAGTTTCTCCGTTTGATTTTGATTTTGGGGGTTTGCATGAACAATGACCCATATGTAATGGGGTTAGAATTAGCCCAGGATCCTGTAGAGGATTATGTTCAGGGGGTTGTTGTGATGATGTTAGAGCCTTCAGAAATCATTATTGATGAAGTTTGATTTTGGCTCTAAGCTATGCATGTATAGGGAAATGGACTGATTACATGGTTACTATGAATCTTAGAGCTATTGACATGTTGTTCATGAGATAGTGTAGAGGTTGTTTATGAGATGTTTTAGTCGTATTAAAAGCTCGGTCCCGATATGGCTAAAGTAAGGACATGTTTGTACTACCTTGAGCAGAGTCTTAGAAGAGGCTCTTGAGCCTTGGTTAGGCTGAGAGGGATTCCGTTGAGGGTCTGAGAATCACTTGTGAAGTGATTAGTTATGTGTCCTGTGGAAAGGATTATAGTTCCTTTCGTTCTAATGGCTTAGGACCGTTATTGATACGCTATGTGTTTGCTTATGTAGGACGTGAGCTTGATATCTCTGGTGGTGGTGGCCACGATACTGGGGAAGCCGGTGTTGTGCTTAGAGCAGGTAAGCTCTTGGTCTTTGCATGTATATCCTTTGCCGTGTTCCACCATGCTCTTGATGGAGTGATGGTTCCGTTGTGAATACTTACATGTATATGGAAATTGTATATTGTGTGATTGATTGTTGAATGGATGTGTATGGCGTTGAGATACTGAAAATGTGATTTGAACCCTATGATGGGGGAATGATATGTATTGATTTGAGATGCTTGGAATGGAATGTGAAATTGTGGTATGAGCTTGATATGTATGACTATAAGCTGTTCAGCCTGTGATAGGCGTGGTTGATTATTAGATTGACTGTGAATTCTGGGTATGAATAGAATCCTATGGTAGTAGGATAGATGACATGAGACTAAGTAAGACCTGCTGTGAGATGTTCCTGTGATATAGATGTAGCCTCTTGAATGGAGATGTTCCTATATGCACAGATGTAGCCTCCTCAGACAATTGTGTTGAGATAGATTATGAGATGTTCCTGTTATATAGATGTAGCCTCCTAAAGTGGAGATGTTCCTATATATACAGATGTAGCCTCATATAGATGGTTGAGATCCTGGCATGAGATGTTCCTAGTATATAGATGTAGCCTCCTAAGTGGAGATGTCCCTATATACTTAGATGTAGCCTATGCAGGATAGTGATGGAGACCTGTCATGAGATGTTCCTAGGATATAGATGTAGCCTCCTAATTGGAGATGTTCCTATATGCCTAGATGTAGCCTCTGCAGGTAGTGGATTAGGCTATAAACGGTTGTGGGCCGTGCTTAGGTCACCTGAGTATTGACAGGTGGATGTGATTTGAGATTTCTGATTGCTTGATGATTGTGAGAATGATGTTCTGATGTTGAATTTGAGAGTGGTTGGTTTGGATATACTATTTCTATGTATATGTTGGAAAGAGAACCAGGGGAAGGAAATACCTTCAAGGGCCCTGAGTTTACTGGGATTTTATATCTCACCCTGTTTGTGGGACTTATATTCTTGCAGGTGATTCCTCAGGAGGAGCAGATAGATCCCAAGGCAAGAAGCCTATACAGGGATAGCTTTGATTTGTAAACCTTAGGCCTAAATGACTTGAGCTTGTGGCTCTAATGTTTTGTATTCGCCTGTGGTTTTATTTTGTACCCTGAGGGGAGATATATGTACAGTTTTGTACTTAGACACAAACGTTATGTATATTCACCATATTATAATGTATAATGGCTATGTTAGTGACATTTGATGATGTCATCCTTATTCTTATGCTTCCGAACTGCTTAAACTCTGATGATTATTTGTTAATGATAGTAATTAAGGCAGGTTAATGACCCCGGTTTTAGTTGGGGCGTTACAGTGTAGCCTGAAGAGGCTAGAGTGAAATAATACTTATGTAGCCTAAAGTGGAAAATATCATCTTAAAGGGTGAGAACTGGATGTAGCCCAATGTTGGGGTGAACTAGTATAAAAATCCCTATGTTGAATCCTCTCTTACATTCCTCTTATATTATGTTATTTGTTTTCATATATATTAAATCTGCATTAGAACGTTCTAAGCATCAAAATGAATTTCATCAGAATGCATACATAAGAAGGTTTCATAACAAACATAAATGTTTTGTAAAATGACATATTTAAATTAAATCATGTTTGTGATAACAAGATTTGTTTTAAACCAGTTGAATTATATGCATCAAAGTATGAAAGCTTTCATAAAACATGAAAACAATTTTATGAATGAAAAAGTTGGTAACAACATTCTGAATAATAACTTTCTAAGCTCATCATTCTGAACAACAACATCCTGAGTACTACATCTTTATAACATAAAATGAGTTTTCATAATAACAATATTCATAGAAATGATTTTATTTAAGTAATAAACTTCTGAGCATAAACAAATGAGCATTGACATTAGGTTCACATTATCATATTAAACATTTAGCAGTGAATGTTGTGACTAAACACTAAAAAAGCTTAGTTGTGTAAGTGCTTGAACAGTTGAACCTATATGCTAAAGCTTTCTAAACACCACGGTAATCTTGAGTAAAATTTCATAAAAGGTCAAAGTATAAGGAAAATTTGGTAAAGTCACAATTTAACCCTTCTTCTTGTAACATTCTGATCTCTTCACCCCCTTCTTGTGATATTTTTGTCACTTCACAAGACTTTGGAATTGAGCTCTGTGTGCAAGAAGCTCTCAGCGTTCACCTCAACCACCATGGGCATCATCACCCAATTAAGAACCCCCGCCCATAAATCCCACCTAACCTTTGAGAAGAGAAGCGAAAAAGGGAGAAAAGTGAGAAGGGGGAAAGGGAAGTGGAGTCGTGGAGGAGAGTTGGTGGAAGGTGACAATGGTGGTGGATGCATCTTGATGGAGCCACCGCAAGCAGTGGAGTGGTTGTCAGAGGAGTCGTCGAAGACAATAAAGGGATGGTCAGAAAAGAAGGGATATATTTTCTTTAAAATATGACAAATTGGTCCCCAGTTACCTGGCCCAATGCGTGGATATGCCACATTGTGCCACATTTGTTGTCAACATTAATAGAAACAAAATTAACTTCATGGTCGGGCAAAATGTCAATACATGTGCATATTTGTCGACTAAATTGATCATTTTCATATTATAGGGACAAAATTGTCAGCAACTACAAAATGTAGGGAATAAATTGGCCATTTACCCTTTTTTTTCTTCATTTTATACTCCAATGAAGAAAGGCAGAATAATTGGGACAATTTACAAACTTGTCCTCTTGCGCGTGAGTTGCTCAAAGACTTGAACTCCATGTCACGTAGCATTCTTCGAAGCCTCTTTGGCTACTTCGTCAGTGACAAAATAATTCCTCCTTACTGGCCGAAAATTCAATTGAAATTCACCACCATCATTGCTTCCCCCTTTTGAAAACTCCACTCTGGTTGCCATCCTTCAATAATGCAGCAAAACAACAAGCAATCTCTCTGTACTAGCATGACAACAATGAAATCACTTCAATGATGTCATATTGTACAAACCACACACACAAAAACACACAACACACGATAGAATTGATTGACCATTAGTGATATATACAAACTATGAAGGCAAATAAAATTTGAAACAACTTAAAAAGAAAACATCACGATAAGTGGATTTAGTTTTGAGAGTTTCATTTTGTTTTGAGTAGTCATATAATTTATTATGGCTTACAAATTTTGTATTTACATAAATAAAAAACCCAAAAAAACATGTTTATAGTTAGAGGTAAATTGGTATTTTTATTAATCTACCAATTTCCTTTATTTTTTTCTTGTTTATCAAACAACTTTAATTCAAATATATTTCTTCTATTTCACTTTATTTTACTTCAACTAAAAAAGTCTTAATTTTCACTTTATTTATTTTCTCTTTTTTTCACCTATATATTATCTTTCATTTCCTCCCTTTCTTTCTTCTCCAGTCATGACCAAAACACAATATAATGGCTTGTCTTTTGTTTTTAAATTCTAGAATGTTTATATTTTAGAGAAAAGTGCATTAAGAGTTAAAATGTAAATTACGATTAAAACATTAATAAAATCTATAAAGTTAATATTATTGATTAATTTTATCCTTAAAATTGTACATAAATAAATTTAATTCATGAATATGTGAAAAAATCAATATAAATTAATATTTATATTTCATTAAAGATAAAATAAGATATTATGTTTTTCATAAACTAATATAGTTATTGCCAAATTTATCGAATAAAACATTTATAATTTATTTATATTTTTGTGTTGTCATGTTATAGTGTGATATATTGTAGAAACTCTAGAGAGTGAAAAAGGAATCTCACCTTACTGTAGTAAAAAGGATTCTTAAATATCTTAAGTCCACACCAAAAGTTGGATTATGGTATCCAAAAGGTACTTCTATTAGTATAATTGGATATTCTGATTCAGATTTCGCAGAGTGCAAATTGGATAAGAAGAGTACTAGAGGTACATGCCACTTGCTGGGAAGTTCTTTGGTTTCTTGGCACTGAAAGAAACAATCTTGTGTAGTCTTATCTACTGCTGAAGCTTAATATATTTCTGCTGGAAGCTGTTGTGCACAAAACTACAAGACTTTGGTGTTGAGCTAGAGGAAATTCCCTTGATGTGTGACAGCACAAGTGCAATCAACATATCTAAAAATCTAGTAATGCACTCAAGGACTAAACACATTGAGATCAAACTTCACTTTCTTAGAGATCACATTCAAAAGGGTAATATCAAAATTGAGTTTGTTGAAACTAATAATCAACTAGCTGATATATTCACTAAACCCTTAGCAAGAGATAGATTCTATTCACTTAGAAACATGTTAGGAATTCTTGATGAATCTAATATATCATAGCTTGCTTGTTGTGTGATAATCTGTATGATATTACATGTCATCTAGCAATATCATCATATGTGCTTGAAATTCGAAATTGACTACATATACTCTATTCTTTCTGCATAATGCTCTGATTTAATCGATTACCACTCAGAAGAATCGATTATTTGATGATTAACCTTGATTTAGAGACATTTTCTGTGATATGTAATCAATTACACTTCATAAAAATTGGATTCTGATTCCTGTCTCGCTCTGTCTTAATCAATTACCTTACAGAATAATCGATCACAGCTCATAGGAAATACTTCTCTATTCAAATATTATCTGTTTTAATTGATTACCCTTCAATATAATCGATTACACTTCAATGAAAACTCTCATCTGATTCAAATGTTATCTGCCTTAATCGATCACGTCACGAATTAATCGATTATTGGTCTGTTATTTGTCTTAATGAAGAACGAAATAATCAATTACGTTTCTTCTGTAATTGATTATTTATGGCAATTACTGAAGCTCTGCAGAATTTTTGAAAATCTAAACTGTCAGATTTCATTCAAAATTTGAATTTGTAACTGTAGAGTTATGGCCTAGGAACGTGTAGAAATAGTTACAACGTTTAAAATTCAAACTTGAGCACAAAATTTTGTCTATAAATTCAGCTTTTCTCAAGAGAGAAATTCACACCTGAATTCCTTCTCTCTTCAAGCTTGCTCATTGAGTTTCTGGGTTTTCTTCTTTTCTTCTTCTAGCCCATATTTCGAAATACCTTTCCTACATAATGTCTACCTCTAAGAGAGTAAAAATTGGAAAAAGAAAGGTTGATGAGTCATCCAAATCCTCAGGGAACAGATTGCATTCTTGGTTCCTTAAAGAAAAGGATAGAATGACCTATACCTAGTTTAATGCCACCAAATTAATCATGCCCCCTAAATATCTGAACCTTGACTGGTTTGTCAAGGAAGGTTTTCAATTTCCTGACCTTCTTGAAATTCAGGGATTGAAGAAGTTTGTAGAACTTAAGGGTACTTTTTACCCTGAGTTAGTGAAGGTGTTCTACACTTGTATGAAGGCTAACATGGAAGGGGTAATTCACTCTCAAGTAAAGGGTTTGACAAGTAGTAGCTGGCATCTCTCCTGATGGAGCCAAGAAATTTGAGGAAGAAATAGGTGGTTATAATAGGATTGACACCTATAGAGGGATGCTTCAAGACCCTCAAGCTAGGTTGAAGCTAAGACTTGGCATAGGAAATATGACTAGTGAAGGAAGACTTCTTCACTATATCATTACCTACATGCTCACTCCTAGATCTACCAATCATGCACAAGCCACAGATGATGACCTACAACTTGTGTATGGCATCAAATCTGCTACCCAAATTAACTGGCCACTTGTGTTTGTTGAGACTATGTTGAAGGCAAAAAGGTTAATCAATTATAGTTTTCCATATGTTGTATCAATCTCTAGGTTTATTAATTACTTCCAAATTAACTGGTCGGCTTTAGGATTTTAAGAACCTTTGGAGAGAACCAGGACGAGTCCGTCCTAGATTTAGTAAGGTTCACCAAGCATAGACCTTGGCGAGTAGTACTAGGACATGATCCTGAGTTTTTGTCGAGGCTAGACCTGGGATAGCGCTCAAGCTGTGGTTCCTAAAATGAATTATGTTCCTGCAAGATTGACATAAGTACATGTAAAAAGAAAAGAGAAGTACGTTTTATTAATGTAGCAATCAATGTACATATTCCCTTTATTATTCTTTGGATGGGCTTCATTAAAACCTCTAAAGCCAAAAACCCTATGGGAAAAAGACTTGAGTAGGAAAAAGAGTACACCACCCAGCCTTCAATTCTTCAGTTGTAGTAGAACTTCAAGTGGGTAACATTCCAAGTTCTTGGAATGTCTTTACCACTTAGTTCCTGTAGTTTGTAAGTGCCATTGTCCAGGTTGGTGACAATCCTAAACGGACCTTCCCAGTTAGGTCCGAGTTTGCCTGCACGGGGATCTTTTCTAGCTTCACCCCTAACATGCAAGACTAGGTCGCCTGGATGAAAGGTTCGTGGTTGAACCTTGGTGTTATATCTTCGTGTCATCTAACATTTCATAGTTTCTTCCCTGATTTTGGCCATATCCCTAACTTCTTATGTGGTTTCCAATTCAACCCGCATGTTCTCTCCATTATGTTGTTCCTGAAACAACATTCTTCTTGTTGATGTTTCCCCTAGCTCGATTGGAATCATGGCATCAGTACCCTAAGTGAGCCGAAAGGGAGTTTCATGAGTAGTTGATTATGGTGAGCAATGATAAACCTACAATATGCTAGGGAGTTCTTCCTTCTAGTGTCCTTTGGACTTGTCAAGTCTTGTTCGTAAGGCTCAAAGAATAACTCGGTTGGCTGCTTCTACCTGGCCATTTGTCTGAGGATGCTCGACAAAGGTGACCAAGTGCTTGATTCTCAGTCATGTGAGAAATTCTTCATAGGTTTGTGCCTTGAGTTGTGTACCATTATCAGTAACAATAGCATAGGGTAGACCATACCTTCATATGAGATATTTCCAGGTAAAGGTGTCGATTTCACTGGCAGTTGTCTTTCATAATGGCTTTGCCTCAATCCACTTAGTGAAGTAGTCGATAGCCACTAATAGGAACTTGACCATTTCTGGAGTTTTAGGAAGTGGTCCCAAGATGTCCATCCCCCACATTGCAAAGGGCCATGGAGAAGTGATAGTGTGAAGGTTGACAGGGGGAATCCGTGGGACGTCCGCAAACTCCTGACACCTTTTGCACCTCTGGATGAATTCAAAGGCATTGGTCCTGAGTGTCGACCAGTAGTATCTTGCTCTAATTACTTTGGTGGTGATGTAATGTCTATCATTAGACATTAGGTTTCCCAAATCTACCTTGCAATGAAACCCAATCTTCAAGCAAATCTCAAGAACTCTAAATTCTGCACTTTCCCAAGAATTTGGGTTGTTTTTAAGCTTTTTAATTCAGCAATGAAAGACGGAAGAGAGATTAAGAATGATAATGTATGGCACCATGGAAAAGCTTTCCAATAAGCCTAGGAAGAATCACCACAATAGCATTGAGAAGCCATTGATAAGACTCAAGAAGTTCTTGAACAAGAACAAGAGAAAAACTTTCACAACAATTTTTAGAATTGTATTAATGAACCAAAGTTAGTTACATTTAGTTTTGGCACCTTATATAGGCCACGAAATTACAAGCTAAATGTCACCAAATGTAAGAAAAATGCAAATTGAAATAAAGCCCAAATGAAGCTTTAAGTGTAAGCTTTCCCTAAAGTGACTCTTAGTTGCTCAACATGTGCAGTGCAGTTTTTAAATTGATTTAATTAATTAATCCACATTTGTAATCGATTAAAACATAGTTTTTTTTTACATTTTTAGGCTTATGTAATCGATTACAACTTTCTTGTAATCGATTAAAACAGACAAGCCTTGTTTTTTAATTTCCTGATGCTGATTTAATCGATTACAGGCATTTGGTAATCGATTAAATCAGAAAAGATGCTTATAATTTGTTACAAGAATCTGGTAATCAATTAAAACAGATAGCACTTATTTTGTGTTTCCATTGAGTTGGTGTGCTTCTTCATGCTTTTCCAAGAGATACAAGTTAGCTTGGATGTGATCTTGAAGGACTTGAATTCTAGCTCTTGTCATAGGTCCTTTAATGCTCACTAAAGGAAGTTCTTCAAGCTTTCCTTCTAGGTCTTTAGCTTGCAATGGATCTCAATCATCCCCTCCTTCTTGAGAGAAACTTGTCCTCAAGCTTGCTTCCTCACTTGTACCTACATCACACAAAGAAATATCACAAACATTGAAAGTAGTACTCACACCATACTCACTTGGCAACTCAAATTTGTAAGCATTGTTGTTGAAGATGTAGCCTTTCCACTTGTGTTTGTATCTCTTTTGCTTCCATGGAGGAAGTCTCACCACTTCCTTGAAGAAGAGATTGACTACTTCACAAGTATCATCACTCTTGTGAAAAGGAATGAAGTGTGCCATCTCTGAGAACCTATCAACAACAACAAAGATAAAATCCTTCCCCCTCTTGGATCTTGGAAGACCAAGCACAAAGTCCATAGAAATGTCAACCCAAGGGGAGTAAGGAATAGACAAAGGTGTACATAAATCTTGAGGCATTAATCTATATTTATCTTTATGACAAGTAATACATTGAGATACAAGCTTATGCACATCTTGCCTCATCTTTGCCCAATAGAAAGGTTCATGTAAAATAGCCAAAGTTTTACCTACACCAAAGTGTCCCATTAAATTGTTCTCATGAGCTTCCCTCATGAAAAGTTCTCTAAAAGAGCTTTTAGGAAGACATAGTTTCTTTTCTTTTTCAACATGTAAACAAAGAGTTAGAAACCATATAATGAAGGGGTTCTCTTGCTAATAACACTCTCTTGACATCTTTTCCTCTTAAGAACAAACTCTCTTTAATCTCATGAATTTTTTTGCTCTCATTTTCTTTCACTTTGCTTTTCTTCTGACTAGTGTTTCTCTTTGGTAACTCACCTTTCTCCTCTTTTTTAGGTGCAATATTTTTTTTCAACTCCTCAATTCTCTTTTCTTTCATTTTTATTTGATCCTCACACATTTGTCTAGGAGTCAAAGGTCTCAAAATAATTTTCTTGCTTAGGTGCTCAAACTCAAAAGTGTTCTCCATGCCATTGTGTATCATTTTTCTATCATATTGCCATGGTCTACCAAGAAGGATATGACCAGCCTCCATAGGGACAATATCACAAAGAACATTATCATGATAAGAATTAATAGAAAAAGGAATGAGCACTTGAGAATTTACCACCACTTCTCCACTTTCACTAAGCCATTGTAGCTTGTATGGCTTTGGATGCTTTGTGGTTGGCAAGTGTAATTTCTCCACAAGTATTGTACTAGCCACATTGGTGCAACTCCCATCATCAATGATAAGTGAGCAAACTTTATCTTTAACCAAGCACCTTGTGTGAAAAATATTTTCTCTTTGAGTCTCTTCTTTTTGTAGGCAAAAATTGCTCAACATTCTCCTTACCATCAAGAGATCACATTCTTCGGCCTCCACTAGTGTGAGTTCTTTTTCTTCTTCACTTGAAGAAATATTTGAGCTACTTGAAGACTCACTCCTTATGCCTCCATCTTCAAGCAAAATCATAGTTTTTTTGTTGGGACATTGGGAAGCAATGTGACCTTTACCAAGACACTTAAAACATTTGATATTGCTTGATCTTTTATGAGTTGGATCCACAATTTTTTTGCTTGGGCTCTCCACCCTTTCTTCCTTGTTTTTCCCATGAGAAACCTCCTTTTAGGATTATCTTTCCAACTAGAAGTTGCAGCCCCATTAGTCTTGGAAAATGAAGCTTTTCTCCTTTTTATTTGTTGCTCCACCCTTTGAGCTTTGTGGACTAGCTCCTCAATTGTTGCATCTGAGTGTAGCTCCATCACATCTTGAATTTCTCTATTCAAGCCATGAAGGAATCTAGCCATGGTTGCTTCTTGGCTCTCCACAATTTCAGCCCTTATCATCATCAATTCCATTTTCTTGTAGTAGTCATCAACACTCTTGTAGCCTTGGAAATGTCTTTGAAGTTTGTTGTGGACTTCTCTTGCATAATAAGAGGGGACAAATCTTCCCTCAAGCATGCCTTCAAGTCATCCCAAGAATTTACTCCTTGCATCTTCCCTCTCCCTATGTACATTTGAATTTGGTTTCACCATGTCAAAGCATAGCCACCAAATTCTAAAGTTGCTAGGGTAACTTTCTTTTCTTCCTCAAATTGTTGGCATGAGAAAATTTATTCTACTTTCATCTCCCACTCAAAGTACTCTCCGGGATCATTATTACCAAGTTTGGAATTTTTATTTTCACTCCACCCAATCCTCCATTCCTCCCTTCTCTTTCTTCTCTCCCTTCTCTCCTAAGCCTCCAATCTTCCTCATCTCTATTTTGCCTTCTAGGATTGTATCCCCTATTTTCTCTTCTATTGTTTTCTCTCCTATCCTCCTTGTCACTTCTCTCATCATAATATTTTCTTCCATGAGAGGAAGCATACTTACTCACCCTCCTACTACTATGAACATCTCCATCCACACTACCAGTTGGACTACTCCTTCTTTGAGTCTTTCTTTTAAACTCCTCAAATGTTGTATCCATTTTTAGTTTGGAAGTTTTTTATTTGTTTTGTCATGGCTTCCATCAACCTAGTGTCTCTAAGTGACAAAGCCTCATCTCCTATTGAGCTCATCCTTCAAAAAAAGAATGGTTAGAAAAAACACAAGTATATAAGAAAATTCTCACTGCTCTCTAAGTGTTTACCACTTTCACTCGTGTTTGCACACTTTCTAGGCTTTTTCTATAATGTTCTCTCTTGCCTTTTTCACTCTCATTCCTCTCTATAGTTCTTAAGCAAAAACTTCTAATCAAATCAAGCTTCTTTACTATAGTGAAATAGGAAATGATTCTAGGCTAGACTCAAGAGTCCAAGAACAAGAAAACTCTAAGACAAAACCTTGGATATTTAAGAGACAAGCAACAAAAGAAATTTTTTTTGTAGAAAAGCACAACTCTAATTGGAATTTATGAGACAACTCAAGGAATACTATAGTTTGTACCACATTGCACAAGTAAGATATGCCAAGTAAATTCAATTGCTAGAAGCCAACTTTCATCAAATTTGTATGTCATACAAGTTCATGTAATTTTGTGGTTCAAAGAAATTTTGAACTTGTAGCTTTTGTAACTTTGATTTGCTTCTAAATTCTGTTTTTCTTTCACTTTTTCTAGCCACCAATCAATAATGTCTTTGGCTGTACCAATTTGATACTACTTGATGTATTTTTCTTTTGCTTTTGTTTTTCTTTTGCACAAGTTCAAAAATTCTTAAAGAAATTCAATGAATCACTAAAATATGATGTATAACAATTGTAAAATTTGCTTCTAACAACTCAATTTAGTTTATGCATGAGAGTAGAATCAAAACAAGTGGTCATACAACACAAAAAACACTACTAACAAAAATTGACAAGAATAAAGACAAGAAAATTAGAAAAATATCAAGAACAGATAAAGAACATAAACACATGAAATCACATGAAACTTGAAGGAAACACAAGGGTTATGTGGCTGAACACACAACAAGCCCACACCACTAAGAATCAAAAGAAAACAACAAGAAACAAGGAATTGAAATGAAATTTTCGTTTTTGGGTTTGGTGCAGATTTTTACCTTTGAAGAACTTTTAAAACTAAACTTGAAGAAGAATTCCACAACGATTAGGCTCTAAATACCACATGATGTAATGGCTGAACCCATAGCCATTAGGTTTCCCAAATCTACCTTGCAATGAAACTCAATCTTCAAGCAAATCTCAAGAACTCTAAATTCTGCACTTTCCCAAGAATTTGGGTTGTTTTTAAGCTTTTTAATTCAGCAATGGAAGATGGAAAAGAGATTAAGAATGATAATGGATGACACCATGGAAAAGCTTTCCAATAAGTCTAGGAAGAATCACCACAATAGCATTAAGAAGCCATTGATAAGACTCTAGAAGTTCTTGAACAAGAATAAGAGAGAAACTCTCACAACAATTTTCAGAATTGTATTAATGAACCAAAGTTAGTGACATTTAGTTTTGACACCTTATATAGGCCACAAAATGACAAGCTAAATGTCACTAAATGTAAGAAAAATGCAAATTGAAATAAAGCCCAAATGAAGCTTGAAGTGTAAGCTTTCCCTAAAGTGACTCTTGGTTGCTCAACATGTGCAGTGCAGTTTTAAAACTAATTTAATCGATTAATCCGCACTTGTAATCTATTAAAACAAAGTTTTCTTTTTTTTTTTTTTACATTTTTAGGCTTATGTAATCGATTACAGCTTTCTTGTAATCGATTAAAACAGACAAGCCTTGTTTTTTTAATTTCCTGATGCTGATTTAATCTATTACAGGCATTTGGTAATCAATTAAAGGTATAAAAAAAGATGCTTTTAATCTGTTACAGAAATTTGGTAATCAATTAAAATAGATAGCATTTATTTTGTGTTTCCACTGAGTTGGTGTGCTTCTTCATGCTTTTCCAAGAGATACACGTTAGCTTGGATGTGGTCTTGAAGGACTTGAATTCTAGCTCTTGTCATAGGTCCTTTAAGGCTCACCAAAGGAAGTTCTTCAAGCTTTCATTCTAGGTCTTTAGCTTGCAATGGACCTCCATCAGGTGGCAAGGGAGCGTCCTCCTGTGTGAAGACCACAAATCCCTTCATAAAGCTCTCTCAAGACGTAGTTCGCTTGTTGGTTATTCAGACACTTGAGTAGAGGTGCAGTAAGCCCTCTTTTGAATAAATCGTCATCAATTATGACGTAGTAGTTGGCTTTCCTCTTCAAACGTCGAGCCTCGTTTTCATCTGTCGGCAGTGTCCCCTTAGTGAAAAAGTTTATGTAAAGAGTCATCTAGTTGGGTTCCTCCAAATCGGTTGCCATTATCTCTTGGGTGTCAATGGTAGGATTTTGGAGTGTTTCTTAGATGATGGTTTTGAGGTGCCCGATCTTTTTAGTACTGGCCAACTTGAAGAGCAGATCATCCCTGGTGTTACTCTCTTGCGATATATGATATATCTCAAAATACTCAAAGCTATCTATAAGTGTCTTGACCGAATGATAGTATTGGAGGAGTATGGTTTCTTTGGTCTGAAATTTGTCGGCGACCTGTCCCTAGATGTGTTGTGAGTTGGAGTAGCGCCTCAGATACTTGGCTCCAACTTCTTTTGTGAGCCTAAGTCCTACAATTAGTGCCTTGTACTCGGCTTGGCTGATGAAGCTTTGAAATTAAGCTTGAGGGCTTGTTCCAGCGTGATGTTGCCAGGGCACTCAAGAATAATTCCTACTCCACTTCCTTGCACATTGGACGCTCCATCCACACAGAGATTCCACCAATCTGGGGTAGATTTGTCATCCTCTGCAAATTTTGCTGAGAAGTCCGCCATGAAATGCGTCTTCATAGGGCCGTAGGATTCATATCATAGGTCAAATTCTGATAATTCAACCCACCATGCTACTATCCTGCCCGCCAATTTTGGTTTCCGCAGTACCTGCTTAATAGGATAGTTAGTTTTCAT
The DNA here is from genome assembly GCA_007407185.1 of Glycine tomentella. Taxonomy (NCBI): domain Eukaryota; kingdom Viridiplantae; phylum Streptophyta; class Magnoliopsida; order Fabales; family Fabaceae; genus Glycine; species Glycine tomentella. The sequence continues at coordinate 269,326 of PYAF01002587.1, forward strand.
TATTACCTGGTGACTTTGGAAGTCAGGTCGGAGACGTCTGGAAGAGATGTCAAGTGCCAAGGCTATCTTCTCAATCATTTGATATCGTTTCTCAGCATCATGTAGCATGCGACTGGTGAAATAAATAGGGAGTTGGTGCTTCCCTTCTTCTTGGACAAGTGTTGAACTAACAACCTCATCCACAACTGACAGATACAGAAGCAATAGTGCCTCTGGTCTAGGTCGACTCAAGACTAGTGGTGCAGTGATGGTCTTCTTAAATGTTTCAAAGGCTTGTTCATAGGCTTCATTCTAGAGGAATGGTTCAGTCTTGTTGAGTAACCTGTAAAAGGGTTTCGCCTTCTCAGCGAGCTTTGGGACAAATCGTGATAGAGTTACCAATCTTCCATTCAGTCTTTGAAATTCATTGACATTAGTTGGGCTATACATTTGTAAAATGGTTGAGCATTTGTCTGGGTTGGCTTCAATTCCCCGGTGTGTGATCATGAAACCAAGGAATTTTCCACCCCCACCTTGAATGTGCACTTTTTGGGGTTAAGACGCATGTCATATTTTCGCACTTCTTCAAATACTTCTTCCAAATCCGCCACATGTTGAGCTACGCTTTGAGACTTGACAACCATGTCACCAACATAGACCTCGACATTGTGTCCGATCTGTTTTTTGAAGACACGGTCCATAAGTCGCTGATGTGTGGCCCCTGCATTTTTGAGGTCGAAAGACATGACTCTATAGCAATAATTGACATCTTCAGTGATGAATGCCCTCTTTTCTTCATCTGAGGAGTGCTTCCTAATCTGGTTGTACCCGAAGTATGCATCCAGGAAACTCAGGACTTGGAACCCGGACGCACCATCTACCAATCTGTCGATGCTAGATAACGGGTATGCGTCCTTTGGGCATGCCTTATTAAGATCGGCAAAGTCTGTGCACATGCACCATTTGCCACTGGCCTTTTTAACCACGACAACGTTGGCAAGCTAGGTAGAATACCTGACTTCTCTAATGAAATTGGCTTTGAGTAGTTTGTCGACCTTTTCCTTCACTGCTTTTCATCTTTCCTCCCCCATATTCCGTTTCTTTTGAGCTATTGTCTTAGCTTGTGGCCATATTGCCAGCTTGTGGAATATGACACTAGGATCAATGTTTGGCATGTTGGATGGTTGCAAAGCGAATAAGTTTGCATTCTTGCAGAGAATATTAGCAATGTGCCTGTGCTCGTGACCAGTGAGGTCTTTGTTGTACATTGCCCATGTTTGGGTCCAATCGGCTTAGGTCCTTTGTCGATGTTGTCATCACGTGGATCCACATCGAAGGTGTCATCCTGGTGAGCCATATAGACAGTCAATGTGTAAGGGATGAACCCTTTATCTATGCTCATTACCTGACTAGTACCCCCCGAAGTGGAACTTTGTCTGCCCTACTCCCTATTGGAAGGATACAGTGCCACTTTTAAGCTTTTTGCGTAGCATTGTCGGACTTGTTTCTGGTCTACTTTAACAGTGACAATCTCCCATTTTACAGTGGGAAACTTCATTTTCAAGTGAGGCGTAGAGACGATAGCCCCAGTTCATTCAAAGTTTTTCTGCTGATTAAAGCAAGGTAAGTGGTGTCGACCTCTACAATCAAGTATCTGGCGGTGAAACTTCTAGAAAATCTTCCTTGTCAGAAGGTAGTCATGAGGTCTACATACCCCCGGGTGTCTACCCTGTCTCCTGCGAAGCCCAAGAGTGGTCCAGGGTGAGACTGAATCGTGCTTGGTGAGATCTCCAGTTTCTGAAATGCTCTCCAATGCAAAATGTCGGTAGAACTACCCTGATCAATGAGGACCTTTGACACTTTGAAGTTGGCGATTATGAAGGAAACCACCATCGGGTCGTCCTGATTGACAAGATTAATTCCCGCGAAGTCAGTGTCTGTGAAAATTATAGGAGGGAGGCTCCGTGGTGAGGGAACATTGATGCAGTTAATGTTGATATCCCATATGGCATGCAAGCGTCACTTTCGAGACTGATTGGATGAACATCCTACGAGAATCCACCCACGATGGTGTTAATCTCACCTCAGATAGGCTGGGCAGGTTCGTTCTCTTGTTGGCGAGGAGACTGACACTCTTGTCTGGGTTGTTGTTGTCTCTGTCTTCCTCTATCTTTAGGCCTTTTGTCAACATCTCGGTTCCTGTATTGATCTTCTCACTACTACACAAACAGCTTTTTAAGACATCAGATTAAAGACGGTTATTTCAAAACCGTTTTAAAATAAAACACGGTGGCAAAGTTGTAAATAAAATGAAGCCAACAAAGACGGTCATGTAAAAACCGTAGTTAAAAATAGTGTTTAAATACGGTTAGGAAAAGACCGTTTTCGAAAACAATGTTGAAAAGTGGTCGAAGATGGGTACAAGACCAAGACCGTCTTTAAAATGTTTTAACTCTTATAGACTTCTCTCTCATCCTGTCGCTCTCAGAGTTTGGCTTCCTTTTCTCTCAATCTCTCTCATTAGCCGCTCTTCTTCTGCCACTCTCTCTCACCCAGGACCACGCCGTCACCGCTATTGCCCACGACAGTGCTACTGTCTTTGCCTGGAAGGAGGTCCATTTTCGTGGAGTGAGAAAGAGGTCGTGGGTGAGATACGCCGCAGAGAATAGAAATCCCGACAAGAAGAGCCTCGTGTGGCTCGAAACCTTGGACACGACGGAGGAGGTGGCCCGTGCCTACGACACCGCAGCATGAGAGTTTTGCGACCCTCACCGACAAGGACGTTGTTGACGACAACTACGACTCCGCTAGGGTTTTGGTAATTGCGCTTGTCGACAACTAAGCACCGGAGACAAGAAACGAAGCCCTTTTCTATGGAGAGTAGAGTACGTTGAAGAAAAGGAGACCAAAGAATGGAGGAAGAAGAAAAGTTGTTGCTATGGAAATCATAGCCACGGCGCGAATCCATCGTCAACCTCATGCTCGCATGTTTCCGCTCATCAGTCCATGTTTGGCGGTGAGTTTCCGATCTTCGCTCTCCCTGTTTCAGTGGTTCATATTGTGATTACGAAGAACAAGTTTAGATAATAGGAAAACTTTTATTTGACACTAGTTCTCTCATTTGATGCTCATTCACCCCGCTCCCCCCATCAAATTTATTTTGAAATTATGTGTTGTCTTATGCTTCACTATTTTGACAAGCCTCTGCCCTTTTTTTAGGGTCAACCTGTAGAGGTTGAAGAAACAGATCCTTCTCAGCCAAACCATTTCAGTGCTATAATAAAGAAGATTAAACACCTTTACATGGTATTTGTATATATTGCTTACTAAGATTGATACTATATGCTCTGCATCAGCATCATGAATTAGTTATTTGAGTGCAATGTTGACCTAACCATTTGCATGTTTAGTTAAGATTGTAGATTTGAGAGACTTATTAATTTATGTGCTTTTTCAAGAAAAATGCTTCAATTTTCCTTTCCTATTTCCCCTCTGTTTGAGCGCCTTAATGTGATGTGACTATGAAGATATGGCTATATCATCTCTTAATAAATTTACTTTGCCAATTCTTATTTCAATTAAAACTGTCTTCATGAGGAATACAAATTCCACCTCTAATTTCAACTCTTATTTCAATTCTCATATTGCACAGATAACAAGCTACTTGCCAGCCATCTGTCTTTTATCAGTGGTGTTTTGCTGTGTTAAACATCTTATATGTATACGAGCTACCTAACTGACATCTGAATCTTGTTAATTACTTTGCTATTAAGTGACTGACTCTCTACATAAGCTAAAGGTATATTATAGTTACCAGTATTACACTTAATTCCTGAAAGCTTTAGTGTACCAAAATGTTTCTTAAAACTTAAAAAGCATTTGTTAAAACTTTGGGTATTACTCTTCTGAAGCAGTAAATTTATTGTTACAAGATGAGCATGTTTTTCCTGTTTCTACCCAAACACCTGAGTTACCTGAAAGCAAATATGAAGAGGGAAGAAAGAAGAATATAGTCAATTAGAGTGATAACTGTTCTGGTCTGTTGTATAGTAATGCTGTTGGAGCTGGCCATGGCCTTTTACACTTTAAAAAGGACAGATTAAAATCACTGCTCAGACAGAGTGTCATTGCTCTTTCGTCCGAAGTTGATGAGGTACATTAAGCATGTTGAACCTGTTCTTGTTATTAGTCAATGTTGAAGCTGTCATTGGCTCAAAGTTGTAACTACTTTCTTCATAACTAAAATAGAAGTCCTGGGTTTGACTTTTGTACACTTCAGCAATCTTGATGATATTCCTTTTATTCTTTTTTTTTTGTGCTTTATTTCGCTTTCAATCATTGGCTGAAACCATGTCTTTGAACTACACAATGTAGTTTGTTTATATAGGTTGATTGCAATAAATCTAAATAGTTATAGGAAATCTTATTCATGAAATTGCTAGTTTATTGTTGAATGGCAATAGATTGTATTCTATTTCTAGGAGAGGCAAAACAAATTCATTCTATCACTTTATCAAAATGGGGACAATACTTAGGAAAACATTGTTTTCTGGAATAGAAATTGTTACTAACTGATATGGTTTTCTAGAGATTATGTTGCTTAGGTGCTCCACTTAAATTTAATTTGTGTCCTATTTCTTTGTGAAGGCATTCATTACTTTAAAAAGGGGCACTCAGTTAGTTAAGTATAGTCGAAAAGGGAAGCCAAAGCTTTGTACATTCAGGCTCTCATCGGTGAGTTTTTATAATGAAAAAAAAAAATCATTTGTGTCCAAACAAGCATACATGCATATTATATATATCGAATTTCATATATCAGTATGAATGATTTCATATTTAGCGGCATTAGCAGGATGAAACGAAACTGATTTGGATATCTCTCAGGACAGAGAACAGTAAGTTAAATGCTTGGTCTTTGGAGGCTAGATTTTATGTTCGGTTATGTTAGCACTATGATAAAGATATCCTGGGTTTCCTTTTAATTACAGGCTTGATCTGGTTTGAATACACATCCATTTTGAATTTAAATTTGTCAATTTCATCTAAATTTTTAATCTATTGCTTCCCCTTTTCATATTTCTAGATTTGCCAGGACCAAGCTGAGGTAGAGTATGGTTTTCAAGCCTTAAGGCATTAATTTCCCCTGGAGAGCGTATTAGGCGTGGAATAAGTGATTTATCCAATGTGAGTTCTAATAAAAATTGCTTAATGCCTTAAATTTTCAACTTATCTTAGTTTACATGTTAAACTGACTTCTTATTTATGCCTTCAATTTCTCATAGATTAAATTCTAATTTTATGTACTGAAGGATTGAGTTACCTCTAAGATCAGCAGAATCTCAAACTGTAGGAGGAGTTATCCTGATGCATAAAAATTCAAGGATGCTCAGAATAATTTATGCTACAAGTACATTTGAAGAATATGCAAAATTAAAATTCTTATTGACATAAGATTAAATCTGTATATGCAAAACTCGTCAAAATATCTCAATGCTCACCATCAGCTTTAGCTTCCATCCTGGAAACTTGTTTCAATAAATCACCATAAGTGGGGGCAACAAATAACAAATTTTTAACTACTTGGTCATGGAAACCATGAGCAATTATTATTAAAGCTTAAGTTGTTATAAAAATCTCTTGTTTCCTTCTTTCTTACAAATTGTTCCCATCATACGGCCTCACACTTATATTTGAAATTGCCATTTATAAATAGATAGATCTCTAAAGATGCTTAATTCCAATCAGCCCACTAAGTTTGCATTTGGTTTTTATACTGTTATTGGTGCTTGATCCCCTCTTATGGTGCTTATGATTATTGGGTCCCTTTCTGTCACTATGGTCTGAGACAACTTGGTTATGTATATGGCTTATGGAATCTTGTCTTATTCTTTTTCCCAGGCTTTTGTCCATTGCAGAAGAGACTTTAGCAGAATTTCTTTCTAAGGCTACTGGGACTGCTGTTGAGGGGAACCATTGAGCTGCTTTATATGTAGGTAAAGTAAAAAATTATAGTGCAATGATGAAGACTTTATCTTAATAAATTGGAACCAAATCACTTATTTGTATGCTTACTTGTTGCCTTTGGTGATCAGCTATATGCACCAATCACATTGGCTCCCGCTCGAGACTTCTGGTTGTTGCGCTACACTTCTGTTTTAGAAGATGGAAGCCTAGTGGTAAATGACTCTAAAAGTTTTTATCCAAAAATTTGTATTTGATTAGATATTGAAGTTAATAACACACCTCACCTGTGCAATGGTCTAGTCCCACTGTTAAGTTCTCCTTCTATGCACATGTCTAAATCATTCTCTATTGGAATGGACAAATTTCATATCAATTAAGGTTAGGTGAGAATTATGTCTATCTCTCTTTATCATCATTAAATAGGTGGGCTCCTATCAACCTTTGTTAGTCTTTATGAACAAGATGGGGATGGACCCTCTCGTTCAGATTTTTATATGAAAATGTCAATGTGAATATTGTGTCTTTCTATCTGTCTGTCTCATCGTAGATGATGAATGGGTCCTGCAATCTAATGACTGTAAATAGAGAGATAGACACAAATGCGAGGATTCATTCCCACAAATTTTACATGACCTTGTCATTTGAAAATATCAACAGAGAGGATCCATTCTACAGCAGCTAATTTATGCTTTGTTCTTTGTTACTTTGGATAGATATTTTCTGTTTTTGTGTTAAGTGTTGAAATCCATCCCTCCAGCATGAAATGCCCTGTCATGTATAGCAATATTTATTGACAGCTCTGTTGCTTTCATGTTTTCACTATATTTTGGACAAATTAGGAACTTCTTTCAATGAAAACTCAGTGTAAGTGTCAGCTGCAAAGGATTTGCATGCACTGCACAATTGCACAGGTCCCTTGTTGCTGCTCTTACTAGTAATTATATTATATTATTAATACATCTTCTAGTACTTTGATGGTTGCTTACAGATTACTATAGTCTTCTTGATACATGAAGAAAAGACTTAGACTGAAAAAGATTATAAGTATAGCATGCCAAGGTTCTCTATTCACATCAGAATGGCCAAACTACATGCTAAAGTTAATTACACATTTTTCTGTTACTTTGGATGGAGGTTCAGACGTTTAGTTTTGTTCTTTATTTTGGTATGGTTTGAAATGAATCATAATCAAACACAAAACATCTTGTCATGCACTTGCCTATTTTAGCATACAATTGCGTTTTGTTTTTCATTCAGCCTTTATAATTTTAAATTCTCAAGAAAATACTTGATGTGTATGCCTCCTGATAGTTACATCTTGGTTTTCTTGCAGATTGAAACTAGATCCCGAGCAAGCATAGACCCCTGCCATCTGCTGTTGGAGTTAAAGGACGTTTAAAAGATGTTAGTAATGCTTTAACAACATCCAAAGAGCTACTTAAAATTATAAATTATATATTTAACTGTATTTTGAAAATTTTCATTTAAATTGAATTATTTCTTGAAATATATTTAATATAAAAACATTTCCAAAAATGATTACATCCAAAGAGCTACTTAATATGATATTTATTTACATCACAAAAACCTTTCAAGGATGCAATCATTTTTGGAAATGTTTTTATATTAAATATATTTCAAGAAATAATTCAATTTAAATGAAAATTTTCAAAATACAGTTAAATATATAATTTATATGATTAAATCATAATGTTCTTTTACTTATGGAGATAATTTAATAAATGGTTGTCATCAATCCAAAATTTAAAATAGTTTATTCATTTAAATTATGTAATTATTTATGAAAATAATTTAATAAATATGATGGATTATCATGAGTCTAAGATTTTAAGTGACTATTAGTTTAAGATGGCACTACTACAAAATCTATTTTTCAGGACTTTCATTCAAGGTCCATTAATGCTATACGCAATTTTTCTATATAACAACTAATCTCTGTTTGCTTCAAACTAACTCCATTGGTCCATTTCCTGCCAAGGCCTTAAAGTCTGATTTCTCACCTTCCACTTGTTTCTTGTTTGACCTGAAGTACTAGGACTAGAGATTGCTTTGTCTGGGGTGCACTAGGCCAATTGTGTCTATTTGTTTATGAATGTCCTCGATGTTGTGAAAACTTTTCTTTGTTGGTGCCTTTCTTTCTTCTATCATTGAACTTCACCCAATGCAAATTTTTAAAGTTTCTATAAAGGAATAAAGACTATGAAACCATAAATAAGCGCAAACCATTATTATACTTTTCCATCAAGAAAACATATAAACTATACTAAGGAAAATAGATCCAAATATAAAAACCAATTTCATACTTGATGGAAAAGTATAATAATCACATATTCTCTTTTGCTGATTGCTTTTCCCTTGTTTGCAGGTTAATCATTAAGTCACTGTATTGTGAGGAATCTGTTTGTCTTGTTTCTAATTTGAAGTACTGGAGTTGCTACATTAGGTGGGCTTTTGAGCTGTGAAATTGACATTGAATGTCTGGTGAAATGAGATCCTTTTAGTTTGTAACTGAATAGTGAAAGATGCAGTTTGTATTTACTTTCTTAGTTTCATACATGAATAAGTAGACAATCAAATTGATGGGCATCATCTATTTGCTTATACTTTATCCCTCTTTTTCTTTTTGTATTTATGAAGTAGAATAGTTTAAATATATTTTAGATAAAATAATTAAATTACTCCTCTCACTTGGCTAAGAAGCTTCTCATATGTTACAAGATGCATGAATCAGGTATCTTTGCCAAAATAATTGCCAATTTAAATTTTTTTTGTTGTTGCATTGTTATCTAGTCAAACCCATTGCCTTCCCATCTTTGTTTCAAATTCATGATTCCAACTTATAACTAGTTTTATGTTTAAAGATATTTATAAATACAATATCCATTAAACATATATGTATGAGGTCTCCCCATCAAGTCGATCTGTTACTTCTTGAACGTTTTGATTTTCATTTTTTGCGCTAAATCTGACAATGTTTTATTTCTTCTATCTCTTTTTTTTATAATTTTCTGACAGGTCTGATGCCAGGCATATTAATTTCTTATTGCGAGGAGCTGTTTCTCGGTCGTTTAGTATTAACTTTCTAACATATGGTTTTCCGGTACCCCTGCCATCCATTTTGCTGTTTATTTTTTAACAGTAGATTATTAATTGTTAAAATCATGTGCAAAATTTGTGTTTAATGTTTGCTATGAGGTGTGCTGGATTCCGTTAGAAGGATTCTAAAATCAAGGGATTGTATTAATTCCAAAAATTATGGAGTGATTAGCTGTAAATTTGTAATTAGACAAATGCTAACCAATGTTTAGATATTAGTTAAGGAATTTAAAGTAAAAATATTTTTATTGGAGGAAGAGAAATTGGACTGCTAATAATATTTTTTACACTTTTTTTATACTTAACACAATAAATATTTTTATTTTTTAACTTCTTAACCAATATCCTAAGAATAATAATTAATAAGATTCTTGTAATTATTGGGAGAATATTATTTCCTTTTTTATAGGATCTTATTAGTAGCTAATGTTTAGTAATTTTTTTTTATCTCCTAATTTTTAGCATGAGAGCAAGCCCTAAACCCAGCACATAGTATCTTGTCTATCTCAGCCATTCCTGCCAAATATCCTAAAATATACTTCCTGGGTTTTAGTTTCAAGAATCACGTTGATAAGCACCTTTCATAGGAATAAAAATTAAAGGAAAAAGTTTCTGGAAACAAGAAATGCAAGAATCTAAACATAACTTTGATTTGAAATGTGATTAGGCATCTGGTGTCTATTTGGGGTAAAGCACATTACGATTTTAATTATGTTTCACTAATAGATATATTGAGGATTGGGAAGCTCTGTTATATTGAGTTGGTCTTGGTTGTTCTCTGTATGTGCTTATGTTTACTAAGAGTCTTTATTTGAAGTTCATTCTCTTCATCTCAAGAAATTTATTTTCTTAAATTTGAAGTTTTGCAGGGAAAATGTGAAGCGAAGGGGTTAGAAGTGAATATTCAATGAAAAATACAGGAAAACAAGAGATCAAAAGGCTTAAAAATAATTTAATTAAAAATTAAATCTAAGACGGTTATTTATGAAACTGTCTTAGAAAGCCAATATTCTAAGACGGTCCTCCCAAAAACCCGTCTTAATAGGTGTAAAAAAATATTAAACAAATATTCTAAGACGGTTGCACTCATAACCGTCTTTGGTTTATGACATTCTAAGACGGTTCCTGCCATAACCGTCTTAGAAGGTATAAAAAAAAAATAATTCAAAACCATTTAAAGACGGGTTTCACTCATAACCGTCTTTGATTTATAACATTCTAAGACGGTTATCACATACAACCGTCTTAGATTTGTAAATTTATTTTATTTTATTTTATTTTTTGGACAAATAAAGACGATTTACCTATATAACCGTTTTAGAATCTTTCATACGAAGACGGTCTTATAACCGTTTTAGAAAGTGTGAACTTTCAAAGACGCTTGAATTAAGGACGGGTCTGGAACCGTCTTCATAGGGGGTCTGGAACCGTCTTAAAATAGCTTTTGTGTAGTAGTGTCTCATCTACCCCCGGGTCTGTTTCTAGTTGAGGGATTGTCAGGTCTTCTCACAAACTGAGATAGATACCCTGCCTGGATGAGCTATTCTATCTTATCTTTCAAGGACCAACATTCTTCAGTGTTATGGCCACTGCCGCGATGAAATCCGCAGTATTTGTTTGGATTTGATCCCTGTTTGAGAGACGACGAGGGATTAGGTAGTACTACTTGTATCTTTGTGTTGAATGCCTCTTCCATGATCGTAGCCCGATTGACCGTTAAAGGAGTATATCTTTCATACCTAGGTCCTCTCGGGAGAGGCTGGTATTTGTCCATCCTTTGTTTCTTGTTCGACCTCTTTGAATTGACTTTGATTGTCATGTCATGCTTCTATCCCTTTTGTCTTGCTTGTCTAATTTCATTCCGAAACTTAGACATCTCCTCCATCTCTATGTAGCCTTTTACACGTTCATGAATTCCATCCATGTTAGAATGAGGTTTCTTGCATAGACTATCCATGAATTTGCCAGGTCGTAATGCTAACATCATCGAGTGCAATGCTACCTTAGGGTTGAGGTTCCTAATTTGACTAGTAACTTGTCCAAATCGTTCCATGAACTTTCAAAGAGGTTCGTCGTCTGCTTGATGCAAGGTAGCCAGTGCAGCAGAGGTTAGCCTGTAAGATTGCGAGTCGCATACTGTGCATTGAATTTTTCGACAAAGGTGTCAAAATTTTCTATGGACTGCTCAGGGAGACCACCATGCCATGCCAAAGCTACCCCCTTCAGAGAGGTAGGAAATAACCTGCATAGTATGGCATCGCTGTTTGTATATAGATTTACCTGAGTGAGGAAAACATCCATATGTCCGCTTCGGTTAGTGGTGTCGTCATACCATTCCAAGTGGAAAGGTTTCCACCAGGGAGGAAGGTTGATCTCTATGATGTGGTCGACAAAGGGATGTCGCCGTGTAATGTGCCTCCTGGGTCGGTATACCTGTGTTGAATTGGGACCTCCAGGAGGATCGACATGTTGTCGGGGGTGTGATGTGCCTTAAGTTGTTTCATTCCTCGTAAAAGGGGATTGTTTGTCTCCTGGTTGATGTCATATTCTAGTCTCCTATTGATCATGGTTGGCTTTCAGCCTCTGGATTTCTTCTTGATACCTTCGCTCCATCTTCGCCATGCGATTTTGGAGTTGCCAAAGGGTGGCATTCTTCATGGTAGTCTGTGGAGGGTTGGACGCCTCCACAGGAGTGGCGTCTAATGCTGGAACACATGCTGACCATGAACGCATTCTGATGATTTGTTTGAGTGCGAGGCCACAGGGTATGTTTTACCGCGACCCCACAGTGGGCGCCAAATATTCTTACCAAAATCTGGAAATTTCATGTATGATGATGAGTGGGTTCCAAACCTTGCACGTCGAATGAAGGATCGTCTTTGTTTAGGAGAGAGACCTGTAAAACAAAGAAAAGACACTCTGACGCTCAAGTACGTACATTAATTATTGAAGAATAATCAAGTATATAAGAGAGTATTGTTTTAGATTTTCGAGGATGTCTCGGATAGAGAATAAGTGATGATCAAGAGAGTCTATTATGAGATGATCTTAGCCTTTCCCCTAAAGGTTTAGAGAGAACCTGTATTTATAGCGTGGAGTATGAGCTTTGGGCCTTTGTTTATTAGATAATCTGTGGATAAGATAACAACCAATAATAGCAGGTAGTTATATTTGAATTAGAGATAATGTGTACCTTATAGATATGTTGTTATTTGTAGATAGATAATAACTTGTAGATAACTGGAGATATATTATGCGATAAGGTGGTTGCACCGATTCAAGTATTTATAATAGATAAACTGTAGCGGTTCTGGATCTTCTGGAAGCTGAGAGGGTGGACGTTCGCATTTCTGTAACAAGGATGACTCAGAGGGTGGACAAGTTGTACTAGTCATGTCTGGGTTGACATTTAAGGCGGAAATGTACACGGTTTGTAGCGGGATTAACATGGAGGATGGACATGTGTATAATAACCATACAGTAATGTCCACATGTAATTTGGCCAATTTATACAATACATTATTGATATTTTTTCCTCTTATAGGGCTCAGATTTTGGGCTAGCCAAATTAGCAGTTGATGCTAATATACATGTAACCACCCGTGTGATGGGAACTTTTGGATAGGTAATATGTCTTCTATTTCTCTTTAATTTTCATTATACTTAACATTTATTTTCTCTGTAATTTAGTGTTTTTTTTTTAATTTTTGTTCCTAAAAAAATATTTTAGTGTTTTTTTTCCTATTTAAAGTTCTATTTAAAATATTTTAAGGATAAAAAATAAAACCATCACATTTTGTAAAGACTATAATATTTTTTTATAAGAACAAAAATAAAAAAATATTAAATTAAAAAAATATTTAAGTCTTTTCTTTGCCTTTGGGTGACTCATTTCTTAAAACTGCTCAATCAGTACACTCAATTTAAGCTACTAACAATGATTCCTTTTCCCCCTTAAAGATATGTTGCGCTTGAATATGTATCAAGTGGTAAATTCATTAAGAGTGTGTTTGGATGGAACATTTTAAAACTTTAGAGAATTTGAAATTCAAGGAAATTAAAATGTATCATTTAAAATTCTTGAATTTTTAAAATTCCTTGTTTGGATAAATCAATTTAAATTCCTTTAATTTCAAATTTCTTGTTTGGATAAACCAATTTAAATTCTTTTAATTTCAAATTTTTTGTTTGGATAAAATAATTTAAATTTCTTATATTTTGAATTCTTTGTTTGAATTAAATAATTTCAATTTATTATATTTCATTTTTTGGGTCCAATTATATTTAAAAATATAAATGGTCATAAAAATATAAATTGTTATTTTTATAATAATTGCTTTAAAAATCTATATATATTCTTGTCCAATTATATTTTAAAAATATAAATTTAGAACTAAAATATAAAAACAAACTACCACAAGGTCCAAAATGAGAAACAAACTAGTAGAATATGTATGCTGAAATACAAATATATATTCATAAATTGGGATACAAATAGAATTGAATTACATCAATAATAGTGCTTGGACCAACACTAAAACATAGACCAGACCTAACCTCGAATCATTCTCCCTGGCCAAGCAAAAAAAAAAAAAAAACCAGCTGACCTAGGTAGAGAGATTTACATCATATTGACCATCAATCAGCCAATAAGCAAATTTTTTTTAAAAAATAAAGACTAACATAATCCAAATCCTACAAGTAGCACTGCAATCTTCAACAACTCAATTGCAGCAGTCACAAGAGCAATCATAATTATAACTAAATTATTATTACCCACAAGACTAGACATAAAAATAAAAAACAAAGAATCTTCAGAGAGAATCCCAATCGATCTCATAAGAAGGAAACTTGAGCAAATTAAAGGTGCTGAAGCATTCTTCCATTGCGGATAACATTCAGACACTAGTTTACATGATTTCCTGAATTTTTTTCAAAATTTTTCCTATACTTGCCTATCCTACTTTCACTCTGCTATACAGATGCAAAATTAAATCCCATTGCACAAAAAAGGAAATAAGAAACAACAAAATAAGTGGGCAATAACCATATTTTATATTTAGCATAACAAGAATACAATTTTCATCATCAATCACTTCAGATGTGATCTTCACATGAAGGCCTCCTTGCAGTTAACTGCATAGAAAATCTCTACAGCTAAAGATGTGCGACCATCAGAATGATCCTGTTGGTTGGTTTCATTGCTAGTAGACATAATGACCTATACTCATATGAAGATTGCAATATATATTTAAAGCTCATTACGTGATGGGCATGCATAAGCATGAGGTTGCAACTAGCACACCTATCAACCTGGCAGAAAACCCTGCTTCTTCCAATTAACTACTCTAATGGCCTCAGTCCCCAAGAACTTGTATCTTAATGGACAATCTGGATATGCAACAAAGCAAGCACCGAGTGAGGTTTCCCTTTACCATTAGCCATCAATTTGTATCCCACAAAGAGAAGAAAAGAAATAAAATTTAGCATGTAAAAGGCAATTGCTATAAAAGTCTATTTAAAGATTGTGGGATCTGATAATAAATATTCAACAACTAGACACTGACACTTCATAGTTTGATGCTTTAGTGCTTTGAAGCACTGATTAAAATGGCCATTGGATTCATTGGAACTTGGAAGCATAGAAGTATGGTTCTTAGTTATCATCCAATATCATTATCTATGAATTATTCAAATTAAGGTCTCTTATTAGGTGATGAAGGCTTCTAATGAATAACAACACAACATTTAAATCTATTGCCAAGTGCTTCATTCACTAACATACACTGTCATGTGCATGGTAAATATGACAGGATATCACTTTCTAAAATATGAGCGAAAGTTGAAGTTGCTAACAGTCCCTCATAATGGTTAGCCAAGAGAAGGGTGGCAATTGCCAACTGGCCCAACAACTATGATGACACAAAACGAAACCCTAACTATTATTAACCAATTCCCAAAAACATCAAGAAAACCAAACTAAGCATCCTTTGCAAAATCCTACAACAGGTAATCAAATCTCAAATCGTGAAAAACCATTCCACATTCGATAAATAGGCATTTTATATATATTAAAAAAATCTCTTACAGTTTCAAGAATGCTCAACAAAGTTTACAATGATAATAATAGAATCGAAACACGATTGCAATTGAGATTGGATCGGATCTGAAACGAAGGAAGAGAAAAAAGAAAAAAGCTGCAAGAAGTGATAGTGAAGGAGGGGTCGAGCGAGAGAGTGTGAGGGAAGGTCGAGCGAGGAACCAGTCAGAGAGAGAGAATTTTCAATTAATTTCTCTGTTCTTAGTAAGAAATTAGAATTCCTTAATTTTAGTTAAGTGAGATTTCTATTTAAAATTTCTTGAATTTTAAAATCTTTCAAATAAAATATCAAAACATTGAATTTTATCTTAAAAAATTTTAAATTCCTATTTAAATTACTTTTCCCATTTTAAATGTTCCATCCAAACATACTATAAGTCAGTTGTATACTCTTTTGGAGTCATGCTTTTGGAGCTCATTACGGGAAGGAAGCCAGTAGATATATCTCAACCAATTGGAGAAGAGAGTCTAGTTGAATGGGTAAGCATAGATGTCAACTTGTAATGATCTCTCTTTAGCTACTGCACTAATCTTTTGCTGATGAGCTAATATGATACTTCCTCCTCTCTCTCGAATATAAACAACAAAAATTCCTTATTTTTTTTATCTTAAATATAAATAAATTCCAATTATTTATAATTTATTTGATGAAATTCTATTCAAACTATTCTTTATTTAATAATGTCAAAAACTTTTTTATGTTTGATGTTAAGTTTCGATAAAAGATAGTTTAGAAAAGTGTTTGTTTTTATTAAAAATAACAATTTAATAAAATTAACTAATTTTTTTAAATAAATATGAAACCATTGATGGAGGGATCAAAATTATATTTTATTTGTATTGTTTCTGTTTTTGGAAGGAGTTATAATTTTGTTTAGCTAATTATTATGTAGTAAACTTGGGTCCAGTCCAATAGCTAAAGTATCTAGAGAGCTTAAGGTCTTATAAATCTCACACTAAAATTTCATATTTTTAATGGGAGACTCAACCTTGCAGTTAGATCCCAATTGTATTGAAACACCATTTTGAGTATGAGAGCTGAATCAATGGTCTTGGAAGGTGAGGAAAGGATCAAAGAAAATAAATGCTGGTTTCTTGATTTTCCCAATTAAGGAGCAGCATGTACAACTTATGCTCTTGCCAAGCTGTATGCCTCTATGCTCTAATTGCAACTCTCCAAAAATAATGAAATTATTTTATAGCGAGTAGTTAGTGGATCAGTTTTTTTAAACTTATTTATTGAAATAAGGATTTCTTTTAATAAAATAAACATCTTTTTTTATTTTTTTAGTGTATTTGTCTAAATTATTTATACTAAATTTTTTTTCTATTTATTTTAAAAAAATATATTTCTTAAAAAAACTTTTATTTACAGTTATTTTTTAAAGTTTAAATAAACTCACCTGTTATTATGTAAAGAGCCTTTTACTCTTACAGTATGCTTAATATGTTCCATGTTTGCATCCTAACCTTTTTGGGTAGAATTTTTCAATATAACAAATGTGTCATCTCTACCACACCAAAGAAGAAAGAAGAGGAAGGAGGTAACAGAATTTAACTTTGCTATTTAAATTTTTTGTGTGGAAAAGAAAGTTTAGTTAACAGTTGATCTTCATCTACTGTGCTTAAATTAACAAAATATGCATGCATACAGAAAGGTTGAAATGTTGAAAAGCCAGATACAGAATTATAGAATATAAGCTTGCATTTTCACCCAAACCAATATTCAATATTCTGAGAATTTCATCATGGCAAACCTATCTATTTATCTGACAAACAAAAATTAACAACTAATAATTAAAATTGACCGATAAATTAAAAAAAAAAACTGACTAAATATGCTGCCCTATTATTCAGGCTGGACCTTTTCTGAAGGATGCACTTGATAGTAAGGAATTTGAGAGTTTGACAGATCCAAAGCTAGGAAAGAACTATGTTGAAGGGAAATGATTTGCATGGTTGAAGTTGCTGCTGCTTGCGTGCGGTATTCATCTGCCAAAAGACCTCGCATGGGACAGGTAATGAAAGGGCAGCAGAAAGCTTCCTATAATATAATATATTAGATTTAAAATTGTTATTATTTTGTGAATTTTATAACTCATTTTATTTTCACAAATTTTACTACTTTTAAGTTTTATTTTCACAAATTTTATCACTCAACTTTCATAATTTTACCGATTTTATTACTCAGTTTTTTTCCATAAATTTTACCATCCAACTTTAAATATTTTGTAAATTTATCATCCAAAATTTTGATTTTTTTTTTACATTTTATCATAAAGCTGATAACAAAACCATATAAAAAATCACTTTTCTAAATTTTTATATATTGATTGTTGTTATAATAGATATAGAAAAGTGATTTTTAATGATGATAAAATATGCAAAAATTAAAAATTAAAAATATAAAATTTACAAAAATAAAATTTAAATGATAAAATTTATTAAATAGACAATTGACTGATAGAATTTATAATTAAGCTAATATGTAATTAATCATTTGATTGTGTAACATGCCTATTACTGAATATTTTTCTTGAATTATCACGTTTGTCAGGTTGTTTGAGCTTTTGATAGTTTAGCTACACTTGTGATCTTTCAAATGGAATGAGAGTTGGGGACTCTGCACTGCAATCCGCAGAAATAAGATTATTTCGTAGGATAGCATTTGGAATTCAAGATTATAACTCAGACTTTTTAAGGCACATAGATTAATTTGAATACTTAAAGAGGCTATCGTATATATTGATGGGAGAGACTAAACATCTTGTCACACTCAACCTTGGGAAATTAAGTTGAATTTTCAGATATGACTCTTCTGAGGTGCATATACCCCACAATTGATTGTGTCATGTTTTCTTAATTCTTGTAACAAACTCTTCTTATTTTTCTTTTCCCCTTTATTTTTTTTGGTCTATTCAATTTATTCAGATTAATATATGACATAAATTGTGAAAGTTGGCGCAAAGATAAGATTGTTACGAAAACCCCGGTGGTCACTAGTTGTAGTTGCGAAAACAGCCTCTTCGCTTTCAACCCTCCCTACATCTTATCCAATGTCTGCTTCACTATATATCATTCATAGACTCAGACTAATATTTATGTTTCACGTACGTATTTAGTTTTTTTAATTTTACAGAGAATTAATAATTTAATAACACTTAACTAAGTTTCATATAGAAATTAGTCAAATATATTGACCAGGTCATAGTCCAAGTAATAATATGCATTAAGTCACTATCATTTTAAATTTATTATAAAGTTACAATTTTATACTCTTGTTGATGGAGGCAATTAATTCATTTTTTTTAATAACATCATTGTTATCAGAACTGAACCGATCATTAATTCAGTAAGACTATCGAAAGATATAAGATTGATCAAGTAATTGAGAAGAAAGAACTTGAAGGTGAAGAAAAAAGAGATAGACAAAGGTCATGGATTTTAAAATTTTTACTATCATTTTTAACAAAATTAATAAATTAATATTTGCTGATTAAAAACACTCAATAAAACTACCGGGTCAATGGGTCAGTATATAGTATGATTGGTGTGGATCACTTATTAAACTGGTAGAATGGACATAAATTATAATGTTAGAATATATATTTTTGCTATTTATCACAAGCATTAAAATATTTATGTTGTATGATACTAAGATGTGTGAATTTTGAATTATAGGGCCTGACATAGACAGAAATTTTATTAAGAGGGGACGGACATAAAAAATCAGATCATAAATAAAAATATTTCAAATATAATACAAATCTAATATACAAAAAAGTTTTAAAAAATCTATTACAGAAATTACGCTACACTCTTTACTCTTACTCTACATGTTTTCATATTATTAAAATCATCTATAATTGAATCTATGCTAAAACTCAAAACAATTTCTTTTTTAACGTATGTAATCAAAGAATCATCAAGAAATTGGTCTTTGATTCTATTTCAAAGTCTAATCTTGATTATCTTTATAGTTGAGAAAGATCTTTCAGTAATTATTGTAGAAAATAAAAGAGTGAATATGTAATATCACTAAATTTAATTAAGGTAATTTGGGTGATATTTGCGTAATTAAACGAATTTACGAAAGTAAGGGCAGTTTGGTCTTTGTCGGAGGTGCGGGTGTAGTTAGTAATTGCTAGACGCACCCCTGTTTCTTGTTAAAAACTGGCAGAATACGTTTTCTGCCATTCTCTCCTTCTCTTTTCTTCTCCTCTGATTTTCTCTCCACTCCCAAGCTCTCTTCTTGCCATTTCCACTTGTTTAGTGGTTGGATTCACAAAATAAGCAAGAAAGAAAACTATTTTCTTTGTTTTTTGTTGTTTTGAGCCTTGGGTGTTGGTGATTTGACGAGAAGAGTGAGTTTTGAATCTGTCCATTGTCGTTCGGCGTCGCTGAACCGTGATTGAAAGCCATAGAGTGCTGGTCTACCCTCCAATTTGGTCTATTGAACTCTAAGGTTTGAAATCTCCTCCTATTTCTCCTTGATTCTTGAGGTTAGGGTTAGGGTTTGGAGTGAGATTGTTGAATGTTGAGTTTTAAGAGGGTGAGACAGTTTTGAAGTATGTTTTGGAGTGTGTAGAAGTGATTTTAAGCTGATATGGTGTTCCATGCATAAATCATGCATGCTTGTTCATGACAGCCAAGAACACCTATTTGGGCAGTTCTGGTGTTTTGTCCATAGCAGGAGCTATCGGTGTCCAAATGGTCTAAAACCAGTGCCATTTGAAAGCTAAGAGAGTTAGGTTTACTCTGAAATTTTTGTGTTATTTTTAGAGACTCCTAGAAATTTTGGTGCAGAGTTATAACAGGCTGTTATACTCTGTTTTTAGCAGATTTTTCTGCTGTAGAGGGTCATTTTGCAGAAATCATAACTCTGTCTAG
The DNA here is from genome assembly GCA_007407185.1 of Glycine tomentella. Classification (NCBI taxonomy): domain Eukaryota; kingdom Viridiplantae; phylum Streptophyta; class Magnoliopsida; order Fabales; family Fabaceae; genus Glycine; species Glycine tomentella. The sequence goes on from PYAF01002587.1 coordinate 289,376, forward strand.
GATGATCCAAATCGAGCGCTTTCTATGACTATAGAAAGATGGGCATGTTAACTTCATGCCTGTAAAATATCAGCTCATTTGGACGAGTAACTTGGTGTGGGTTGTCATTGAAAGATGGCTGTTTGAGTTGGTATGTTGCTGTCAGCACTATTTTAGTGCATGACAGTTCTGGTTTTTGGTCTGCTGCAGACGCTGTGGCTCATGATTTTTGATGAAACTAGTTTTGTTTAAAAGATAAGAGATATATCTTGATGCCTCTAAATTTTCGTGATTTTAGGAGCTTTCCACAAGGAGTTGTGATTTTTCAAAGTGGGTGTAAAATCTGCAGAATTTTATGCAGCAGCTTATGCTTTTCCGTATGTTTTGCTAGAAATAAATGCTTTGTACGGATAGGATGGTGTTTGATATGTGCTTGCATGCCTTGTTAGGGCGTGACACCGAGGGTGTCAGTGGCGTAGGCCACGGAGCAGGGAAAGAACCGCAGAGCTCGGCTTTGCCAGATAAGTTCTTGGTCCCTTGGGGATGTTTTCCACTTGTTGTGTTCCACCACACTCCGAGGGAGTGATGGTTGCATTCATGATGCATTCATTGATAGTTGCTGCATCCTCATAATGATATGTATGCTTGCATTTATGCTTGAGAAATGTATGATACCTGTTGTTAGATCTTCTGGCCAGTTAGATAGGTATGGACCTCCCTAGGAGATGGGTTTCCTCCTAGTTTGGTTTGCTAATGGTTGATGAGATCCCAGGGGTCGGTGATCCCTCAAGACCAAGAGATAGGTGTGTTCCATCGCGGTTGATTGCCTATTCTCGGAGGTATCATATACGTGCATCCATGCGTAAAGGGTAGCTCCCGATGGGATGGCATGGGTGTGAGTTCCGGTCTCACACTGAGGTTGGCGTTGATGAGATCCGCCGTACATAGAGCAAGATGACTTGCTTGTATTGTTATGAGGGCCGGGAGGCCGGGCAGGGTGGCCAGTATGTTTGTGATGCCTTGATGACGTGTGTCATGGAAAGTGAGCCAGGGTGGAGGAGATGCCTCCAAGGACCCTGAGCTTACTGAGATGTTTATCTCACCCCGTGTAGGGCTTATGTTATTTCAGGTGACTCTTCTGGCAGAGAGGAGCTGTCTCAGGGCGGGAGGCCCCAGTAGAGACAGTGACTGCTTGGCCGTGCGGCAGCAGGGAGAGCTGGGTGGCTCAGATGTGTTTTAATGATGTTTTGTACCCCTGTAGAGGGAAGATATGTGTGTGTGCACATATATTATGCTTTGTATATGCTATGTATGCCCTCGTGTGAGGAAGGATCTTTGAGATCAAGGCGATGTATGCCTATTCTTTTGTATAGACACTTCGAGTGTCAGATGATGTATTTGTACATGACCAGTTATGTTATGTAGTGATGTTTCCTCCTGTTATATCTGTTGAGATATTTGTGTTTATCTGCCTATGATTATGTTGATGTGATTCTGGATCAACATGGGCTTGTGTTGCTTTGTGTCTTTGAGGTTATATGTTCCATACATAATGTAATCAAGAAATATGGTTTTCGATTATGCTTCCGCAAATGTTTTAATTAAAGTGATTAAGCGCTATTCTGATAAATAATAATGTTAATACACTGGGTGCACACGGGGTGTTACAGAATACAAGTCTAATCACTCTACCAATAAAAGGGTAAAAAATGGACTTTCCAGTTCTTGCTAGCCTTTGAGTAAATAAAAGTTTATTTTATTTTAGAAGATTAACAACAACAACAACGAGAAATAGGAAAAGAAAGAAGAAAAGAGGGAAAAAGAATGGAATGGAGGAATACCTGAAACCATTCTCTTTCACTGATTCCATTACCAAATGACACAACTTTTTTGACTCTTTCTGTTCTCTTGGGATTTGTATATTCTTTTTCTCCACTGTATGCATTTATGTGTCCAGACCTCTCCCTTTTATAATGTTCTTTCTCCCTCTTCCTCTTTATTCTTTCCCTTTTTATTATTATTTTTTTTCTATTTTATCATCTTCCTTTCCTTTTTTCTTTTTTTTTTTTCTGTTATCTCTCTTTCCCTTTTTATTTTTATTACATTTTCTTTCCTCTTTTGTATATATATTTTTTATTTTTTCCCTCTTTTATGTTTTCTTTCCTTTTTATTGTTCTAATATTTTTTTACTATGTTTTCCTTATATTTTTTTCTTTATCCTTTCACATTTTTTTAATATTTTTTCTCTTTTTTTCTTTCATTTTCGTTTTATTTTTATTTTTTATTAATTTTTTAAAATATATATATATATATATATATAATATTTATTTATTTTCAAAATTTTAAATTTTACGGAGGCAGTGGCCCATTCTAGTCTCGCCAAGCTCGAATCCTACATATTGCATTTTTGCGTTGTTTCTTCATTTGCTTTTTTAATTATAATAATAGAGTAGTTGTACTGCACTTAGTAGATAAAAAAATAGCACCAACAGTTTAATAATTGAACCAACTCAATCATTTTGAATATGGGTTTAATAATATTGGATAACATAGATGTGTAGTTCGAGATGTTCTTTTCTTAATGCATTTCGTTGAATTTTCTAGAAAAGCAAGAATCACCAAGGAAATTTTGAATAAATACCTTTCAAATTTTGAATAAATAAAACATAATTATTAAAGGTTAACATTGCAAAGGAAATACCTTTCCTATTACAATAGCTGTATTATTTTTCTTTTATTGTTATTTTTAGTCGTAACTAATTGTTGCTGAGCTGGATATTATTCGGATAGGACCCTTTGTGGGTGGTGTGTGTTTTCTCATTCTGTTAGGATTCCTTTTGCTATGGCTGATATATAGTCCCTTGTATTCCTTTCTTATTTGGAAAATATACAAGACGAATATTCAGTTCTCTGTAAAGTTTATCTTCTCATAGCTAATATGGTATCAGAAGTATTCCTGTAACTTTTTGCCATTTCTCATGGCTTGTGGCAACAATCAGCCACTGCCAACCTCTTCCACTTTTGCAAATTCAGGGACATCCGCATCCATGGATGATTCCTCTAGCCCGTATTTTTTACATAGCGGTGACCATCCTGGTCTTGTTTTGGTTTCTCATTGCCTTTTTGGTTCCAATTTTAATTCCTGGCATCGCGTGATGTTGCTTGCTTTGACCGCCAAGAATAAATTGGTGTTCGTCGATGGCACTCTTCTTCGTCCTTCCCTAACTGATATTTTGTTCTCTGTTTGAAATCGATGTAATTCCATGGTTTTCTCATGGGTGTTGAATTCCGTCACCAAAGAGATTGCAGATAGTCTATTCTATATTACCAACGCGTATGAAGCTTGGTCTAATTTGAAAACACGATTCTCTCAGGTTAATGGTCCTCGCATTTTTCAACTCAAACAACAGATCTTCTCTCTTTGTCAAGGCTCTTTGGATGTCAATGGCTATTACACCATTCTCTGCTTACAAAGTATCCATTGCTTGGAATTCAAATTTGATCTCCTTCCATACTTCACAAGCAGCAGCTAATTCAGGACTCCATTTGCTAGCCTTGAAAAATTGTTATATAATAATCCAAAAATTGCAATAGAAAAATAATCCAGAAATTGCAATAGAAAAGAAAAAGAGAGGTTTGAGATGATTTTTCAATCTTTTATACTGGATAATCTAGTATTCTTATGCATGAAGATAATTAATTCGATAGTTGTGGTCGGAACTAAAGTCTCTTTGGAAAGAATTACTGGATTATGCTCCTCTGCCTCTCTGTACGTGTGGAGCTCTTCGTCTCATCCACGCCCATAGGGAGTAGGATCATGTTCTCCAATTTCTTATTGGGCTCAATGATTCCTACTCTTCCTCGCGTGCTCAGATTTTACTGATGGATCCATTACCTCCACTTGCTAAGGTTTTCTCAATGATTCTTCATGAGGAGCGACAATGTCAATTGTTTGTTTCTTTGCCATTGTCTGCTATTTCGGATTCCCCACTTCTGAATTTGATAACTACCTCATCCTCATCATCTCTGGCTGTTTCCTCTCCGTCACCTACGGTGGCTGCCGTCCAACGCCGCCGTTGCATTTGTACCTATTGCCATCTTTCGGGCCACACCCGTGAGAAATGTTTTAAGCTTAATGGGTATCCTTTTGGTTACAAACCCAGAGTACCCAAGCCCAACCCATTACCTAACCAAGCCCATCTGCCAGCCCAAGCTTATTCTGTTGTTTCTGGCTTCCCTAACCCACCCCACTTCCGTAACCCTAACCATATTTCGAACCCTAATTTCTCTGCCTCTGATTCACCTCTTGCCTTCACCCCTTCTCAATACAATCAACTGGTCTCACTTCTCCAACAGAGTTCTGCTTCGTCTCTTCCGTTAACTACATCCTCTATCACTGATTCTTCTCCGTTAGTGGCTAGCTTCAGTGGTAAGACCTTCCTTTCTTTTCCTCCATCTTGTTGGATTTTAGACACTAGTGCTACGCACCATGTTTGTGTCAATCTTGATCTCTTTATTTCTTCCTCTCCTTCTACGTCTCTAGTTTCTTTTCCTAATGGCTCCTCTGATGCTGTTTCTTCTGTTGGTTCGGTTAAGGTTTCTGATTCTCTCATTCTTTCTAATGTTTTATTTGCTGCTTCCTTTTTCTTCAATCTTTTGTCCATCAATGTATTGACTCGTGATTCCCCAGTCTCTGCTTATTTTTCTTCCTCTTTTTGTTTTCTTCAGGACCGTGTTTCGGGAAGGATGATTGGGATTGCTAAACTTCATGGTGATCTTTACCTTTTAGATAGTACCAATCTTTTTCCCACTGATCATGTCCCAACCCCTTTGTTTTTCCATTTTGTTAAAAATGCCACTCTCTGGCATTCTCGTTTGGGACACCTTTCACATTCAGTTTTAAATTCTATGAAGCATATTTTAGGTTTTTCTGATTGTTTGCATGCTGATCATCATTGTTTGTTTGTCCCTTGGCGAAACAAAAGTGCCTCCCCTTTATTTTAGATCCCAAACTTTCTGCTTCTTCTTTTGATCTTGTCCATTGTGACATTTGGGGACCTTTTAACACTGCCTCTGTTGAAGGTTCTCGCTATTTTCTTACCTTGGTTGATGATTCAACCTGGTTTACTTGGATTTATTTTCTAAGTAATAAGTCTGATTTCTCTATTGTTTTTCCTGCCTTTTATAATTTGATTTTCACTCAGTATAAAATTTCAATTAAATCCTTTAGATGTGACAATGCTCCTAAGTTCAATCTGTCCTCATTCTTTTCTTCTAAGGGCATTCAAATATTTCACTCATGTGTTGATCATCCTCAGCAGAACTCTGTGGTAGAAAGGAAGCACCAACACCTTCTCAATGTAGCTCGTGCTCTTCATTTTCAGTCCAAAGTCCCTCTCCAATATTGGCAAGACTGTGTTCTTACCACAGTTTACATCATTAATCGAACCCCATCTCCTCTTCTTGGTTCCAAAACTCCTTTTGAATTGCTTTGCAATAAACCACCTTTATATGCCCATCTTTGGGTTTTTGGATGCCTCTGCTATAGTTCCACTTTTCCAAAAATTCGACATAAATTTTCACCACGTGCTATGCCTGCTGTTTTTCTTGGTTACCCTACAGGTTACAAGGGTTATAAACTTTTGGATTTAGCTTCCAATAAAACATTCATCTCTTGTGATGTTATCTTTCTTGAGCACATTTTTCCTTTTGCTCTCAACCATACACCTTCATCTTTTAACACTGAACTTTCTCAACTACCACTTGCCTTTACCTCTATTCCTGATTCCCCACCCTCTTCTATTACTCCAGGACCTTCACGGGCTAGGCATCCCCCTGCTCACCTTTCTGATTATATTTGTTCCTCCTCTACAAACCATCCCTTATCAAATTTTATTTCTTATAATAAACTTTCTTCCTCCCATTTTGCTTTTGTTAACTCTATATCTTCCCATTTTGAGCCTGCTACTTATTCTCAAGCGTCCCAATTACCAGAATGGTAAGCTGCTATGTCCTCTTAGCTTTCAGCTCTTGAAGCAAACTCTACTTGGTCTGTTGTTTCTCTTCCTGCAGGGAAGCAAGATGTTGGTTGTAGGTGGGTTTATAAAGGTAAATACAATTCAGATGGATCTCTTGAGAGGCATAAGGCTCGTTTGGTTGCTAAAGGTTTTAGTCAACAAGAAGGGATTGATTTTCTAGAGACTTTTTCCCCTATGGCCAAAATTACTATTGTTTGTGTTCTTCTTGCTTTGGCTGCAGTTCATAATTGGTCTCTCACCCAATTAGATGTCAATAATGCATTTCTTCATGGGGACTTGCTTGAAGAGGTATATATGACTCTCCCCCCTGGTTATTCTTCTCAGAACTCTGCTTTGCCTCCCAATGTTGTTTGTAGGCTGCACAAATCAATTTATGGTCTTCGTCAAGCTTCACGATAATGATTTGCCAAATTTTCTGCCACATTGTTGAATCTTGGTTTTTCACAGTCTCACTCTGATAATTCTTTATTTGTTCAGTCTTCATCCATTGCCTTCATTGCAATCTTGGTTTATGTGGACGACATTATCATTGCATCTAATAATTCTCTAGAGGTTTAGCTTCTTACTCATTTGTTACACAACCAGTTTAAGTTAAAAAAATCTTGGCAACTTAAAATATTTTTTGGGCCTTAAAGCTGCACGTAGCACAAAAGGTATATCTATTTGTCAAAGGCATTATGCTTTGGAGATACTTAAAGACTCTGGTAATTTGGGCTGTAAACCGCGTACCACTCCTATTGAGGTTGGCCTCAAACTTTCCTCTGATATTGGTGATTTGCTTCCTGATCCATCTATGTATAGATGCCTTATTGGTCGTCTACTTTACCTCACTATTACTAGGCCTGATCTTTCATACACTGTTAATCATCTTAGTCAATTTATGGCTACTCCACGTGAACCTCATCTGCAAGCAGCACATCGTCTTCTTGGATATGTGAAAAATACCATTGGTCAAGGTTTATTTTATTCTTCCACTGCTCCTCTTCAGCTGAATGCTTTCTGCGATTCTGACTTGGCTGCATGTCTTGATAGTCGTCGTTCCATTTCCGGATTTTGTGTCTTTATTGGTGATTCTTTAATATCTTGGAAATCTAAGAAGCAGTCTACCATATCCAGATCATCCACTGAAGCTGAATACCGTTCTATGGCTCATGTCACTTGTGAGCTGTTGTGGTTATTTTCTTTGCTTAAGGATCTCCATTTTTTGCACCATGGACCTGCTCATCTTTTCTGCGATAATCAGTCTGCTTTGCATTTGGCAGCCAATCCTATCTTTCATGAACGCACCAAACACATTGAGATTGACTGTCACCTTGATCGTGAGCACATAATAATTTGAAGACTTTTCCAGTTCCCTCATCCAACCAACTTGCTGCTCTCTTCACCAAAGCTTTGCTGCCATCCAAGTTTACTGCTTTATTGTCCAAGATGGGAGTCTTGAATATATGCTCTCCATCTTGAAAGGGCCTATTACAATAGCTGTATTATTTTTCTTTTATTGTTATTTTTAGTCGTAACTAATTGTTGCTGAGCTGGATATTATTCAGATAGGACCCTTTGTGGGTGGTGTGTGTTTTCTCATTCTGTTATGATTCCTTTTGCTATGGCTGATATATAGTCCCTTGTATTCCTTTCTTATTTGAAAAATATACAAGATGAATATTCAGTTTTATTTAAAGTTTATCTTCTCATAGCTAATATTTCCAAAGGTAGAAAGATAGCTAACATAACTAAAATCATAGCATAGTATTTTAAACAAATCTAATTATCTTAATGTCACGATTTATCAGAGCATACAATCCAAATTAAAACTCGACTAATATAATAAATAACTATATTGGCTCTCAGATTTTAAGCTATAGTTATTAATATTTTTCCTCGTATAGGTCTCAAATTTTGGGCTAGCCAAATTAGCCGTTGATGCTAATACACATGTAACCACACGTGTGGTCGGAACTTTTGGGTAGGTAATATTTCTTCTATTTCTCTTTAATTTTCATTATACTTAAATATATATTTCCTATAATTTAATTTTTATTTATTTTTGTTCTTGCAAAAAAAATTTGTTTTAGTGTTTTTTTTTTGTTTAAAGTGTTATCTAAAGTATTTTAAGGACATAAAACAAAACAATCATATTTTGTAAGGACTAAAACTATTTTTTTTACAGGAACAAAAAAAAGATAAATTAAAAAAAATATTTAAGCCTTTCTTTGCCTTTGGGTGACTCATTTCTTAAAACTGCTCAAACGATGCACTCAAATTAAGATACTAACAATGATTCCTTTTCCCCCTTACTTTTTAAAAACCCGTCTTAGGATGTACCCTTTCTAGGATAATTTTTCAAAAATCAATGTTGTTTATTTTTTAATATTTATTTTGTTTTATAGAAAGGCATAAATTATAATATAAATCAATACAAACTTTTTTATGACATTTATTCTAAATATTAGAATAGACAATAGTACAAAATACTAAATCGAATATGTTGATTTATAAAAATTATACGAACGCTAATTAAAATGCAAAAAAATAGGCTTAAAAGTTATATATAATACACTTGCCTATTAACGATTTTATTATTGGATTATGATCCAAGGGGGTTGTACACGATACAAGTCATGAAAAATTTAGTATGCTAACTTTTGTCCAAACAGTTGTAAGAAAATTGTTTTTTTTTTTTACAACAGAAGAAAATTGTATCATATAATTGGTATAACCATATAATTGAACTGCACCACGATCGTTGTCATGTTGTCACATCCTTCACCATCGACAACTGATGGTGCCAAACACTAGTCAAGTATGCTTTCACACATTGCAAAAAGTTTGTTTCCTTCCATAAATAAAATAATCACTTCATAGAAAATTCATGCACAACACGTTATCATGCAGACCATAAAAAATTAGGCAAAACACATTTACTGATTTTATCAGAAATAGCACAGTGCTAAAGATTGAGTAGAAGAGACAATGGCTATTGTAGAGAAGTGCATTAAGAGATTAGCTAGAGATTGTGTAAAAGACAGAATATTGTAGAGTGAGTAGAGCAAATGGAATTTGTAGAGAAGTGCATTAAGTGAAAAATAACAACGCAATGGTTGTCTATGATATATTACTCAGCAACATCCATTATTAATTCTCTCGAACTACTACAAGCATAAATGACACAGTTCTTATCAGTGGAAGTACTAAGTGTTGCATTAAAAAATACCAAGTTTATAGCATAATTTGGGAACAAGTATGACAAGTACTTCTTAATTGCCTCCAATAAGTTCAATTCCATTAGCAAACAGGATTTGATAGTTATCTTCCCTTTGAGTTTTTGCTACATTGCTCAGCAGGTATCCCTAAAGAAAAGAACACTTCATAATCAATCGGGAAGTTGTTGTATAATACCATGGCAGGTTCTCTAATTAGCAGATATATGAAACCAATGAAAAATGTTGGCCATTTGATCTAAGGAGCATCAAAAGTCAACATCTTCACTGATTCACGGCTCGTTTCAGCGCAGATTGAGGGACGGTATCAAACTAAGGGACCTTACTAGCCAAATACCTGGCTAAAGTAAAGGAGATCATGGCGGAATTCGATGAAGTAGTGGTCGCGCATATCCCGAGAGAAGAAAACACCCGAGCCGACATATTATCAAAGTTGGCTAGCACAAAGGGAACGACCAACCACAGAACAATCATTCAGCAAGAGATCGCCTAGCCTGCGTGCATCATGGTCATTCTGACCGATGAGGATTGGAGGAGACCCATTCTCAATTACTTAGAGCAAGGGATAGTTCCTCGTCAGGAACTGGAGGCAAAAAGGTTAATCTGAGATGCTGCGATGTATGTGATTATTGATGGTGAACTATACTGCCGAGGCCTCCACACCCCACTACTACTATGTCTAAATTCAGATCAAGCTGAATACATTCTCACCGAGATACATCAAGGGATTAATGGCCAGCACATGGGAGCAAGAGCTTTAGCATTGTAAGCTCTGCGCGTAGGCTATTTTTGGCCGACGCTGAAGGCAGATGCAGCAGAACATGTCAAGAGATGCGACAACTGCCAGAAACATGCAAAGATATTATGGGCTCCTCCATCCAAGCTCAGTTCAATCACTGCACCGTGGCCATTTTATAGATGGGGCATGGATCTCTTAGGGCCATTTAAAGCTACGGAGGGTCAAATGAGGTGACTAATAGTGGCCGTTGACTATTTTACCAAGTGGATTGAGGCTGAGCCTCTCGTTGCTATCACCTCGGCCCGTGTGCAAAAATTCTTAGAACAGACCGTAATACAAGATTCGGAATCCTGGCAGAGATTGTTAAAGACAACGGAACACAATTTACCGACAGTAAATTCAAAGCAATGATGACCGGCAGTCTAACGGTCAAGCCGAGGCAGCAAATAAAGTTATTCTTGACGGATTGAAAAAACAAATGCATAAAGCCGGTCCAAATTGGGTGGAACAACTTTATTATGTGCTGTGGACATACAGAACTACGGCCCAAACATCTACTAGAGAGACTCCATTCAGAATGACATATGGTTGTGAAGCCATGATACCAGTAGAGATCGGCCAGTCGTCCTGGAGAAGGCAGTACATGTCTCAGACGAAAGATAACAATAGTGCACTAGCGGCCAACCTGGATTTAATAGAAGAGGTCCGCACCGCCGCACACCGCCGAGATTTACATAGAAAAGGTAAGCTGGCCAAAAGATTCAATAAAAAACTGAAGTTCAGATCTTTCGAAGAAGGTGACCTCGTGTTACGACGAGCAGACATTGGGAATAAAAACGCCCGAGAAGGAAAGTTAGCAGCAAATTAGGAAGGACCTTACTGGGTTATCTAAAATTTTGGGCAAGGAGCATATTTGTTAGAAACGCTGGAAGGCAAACAAGTCAAACGGACATGGAACGCGGACAAACTAAAGAAATACTATAGCTGACAACACACAGCTAAGAAAGTCCATGTGTTTTCCTTTAGTTGGCTTTAAGGCCGTCATCGGAATCTTTGACGCCATGTGTTTCCCTTTAATTGGCTACTAAGCCCGTCATGGGGATCATGGATTAGTCTCATGTGTTCCCCTTTAGTTGGCTATCAAGCCCGTCATTGGGGTCATGAGAGACTGTTATGAGGTTCTCCTTTGTAGGAATCACAATAGATTTATCATGTATTTCTCATTATTTGATTATGTAAACCGGGAATATAAAATCCGTGCAAATCGGTCATTGAGATCATGAAAATCATGTAATCTTCGAAGAATATTAATAAAATCCTTGTTGTAAGGAAATTTTTACCGTGCACGAATTTGAATGCTTAGTCGTTGTTCTGTATTATCTCGGCCTTGATCAAGCCGATGTAACTATTTAAATCACGGATGAATCATCGGGTCGGCCGAAAGAATTACATCTGCAGTGATGTTACGAATACATTAACAATTGCTAAGTTGGGAACATGATCCCAGAATGATATCTGAAACGCGACCAATGGTTTGGGATAAATAGATGCTCGACCATTGGAGCCAAAATACAGAAGAAATAAAGCAAATCGAAAATAATGACAGTCAGATAAATTAAAAACTGCAATAAGATTGTGCATTGTCAAAGAAAAATATATGCATAAATTGTTCAAAGTAATTACAGTTAAAACCGGCATCCCGGCCCTTCAACTTTCTCCACCATCCGGGGTTGGAGTCTCCTCGGGCATGCCCACCGAGCTCACCTCCTCCTCTCTATCAGAGATCGTTAGCAACTGGCCATTCCCGACGTAGGATTTGAAGTGCATACCCGCGGTGTTTAGATTGACGCCGGGGTTCAAGAAGCGAATCTGACTCATGGCATTGTCAAACGAAGCTTTAATGGACCGTTTTAATTGTGACCGAACGAACATAAGTTCGTTGGTGGTGTCTACTTCCTTATTTTTCTTTTCATTAAGGGCAAGTAGTTCCTCACAACGGACACGAGCGTCGCGGGCCCTGCCATGAGCCACAGTCAGACTCTGCTCCAGCTTGGCCACGACGACTTGGGAGGAATCAGCTTTCGCTTGGAGGGCTTCAAGTTGAGCCCGGGAAGCTTCAAGTTCGGTGGCCAGCTTAGCCGCCGACTCCTGCGCTTCCTTAGTCTCGGCCCGAGAAGCCTTCAATTCCCCAACCGAGATTGCTGCACTTGCTCGAGCTAGGTCCAGCTCCTGTTGAAGCCGATGGGTCTCGTTCTCAAAAGCTTCGAGCTCGACAGCCACCTTGCAAGCCTTTTTGTTCAGAGATGCCAGACTTCCAAGCAAGGTGACACTCTTCAAGCAGGCCAGCTCTATTGAGCTCAGTTCCTCCAGCTCTGGGTCCGAGAAGGGGAGCAAGTCCGAGTATCTCTTGGGCGCCCGGGCAACTTGGAAAAATTCTTGAGTTACGCCCTTGTCCCAAAGAGATCGGGGGGACAGCTGAATGCATTCCTCGAGGGACTCAGGCGCCGGGGCAGGAGCATCAATAGAGGCCGGGACGTTCAGAGTAACCTCCTCTGCGGGGGCGTCAATAATGACAAGGGGCGCCGTGGCCACAGGAGAAGAACGCGATGGAGAAACTGAAGGGGCGTTCAGAATCGGATCAGCGGGAGCCAGGGTCAGACTGGGTTCACTGGTCGCAGCCTTGCCTTTTCCCTTGGCTAACTTTTGTCTCTTCAGAGATTGGAGGGCCACAAGGTGACGAGGAACAAGGGCAGAGTCCATTTCGACCGCTGAATAACAATAGAGTGAATATTAGCAAGAAATAAACGAAATTCTCAAGTATCAATGGAAATTTAAACTAACCACACTGAATATAATAAGCTATCGGAGCCAAGTTCTGTGAGTCTCTGTACGCCAATATCCGAGTTGCAGAAGTAGTGTCGGAGTCCGACAACCAAGTCTTGTAGGTTCGATAAGAAGCTGGAGGGGAGTCGTGTTGGCTGGAGGACCAGTATAGTGGGAACCTCCAGGATCCCGAAGAAGAGTCGGATGAGTGTGAAAAGAAAGGATGTTGGCCGGGTACGGCAACAACCTTGAAGAATTTGTCTTTGAAGCCCTTGAAGGAATCAGCATATAAAGAGAAGAGCTGACGGTCGGAACCGCGATCGTTATGACCCCGGAAAGAGGTCCACCCTTTCCGATCGGCAGGCTCTTTGCCTGATCGGCTGGTTTGAACAGAGAAAAAATAAAAGAATAAGGAGCAAGTGCAAGGGATTTCGAGCTTTTGATAGAGAATTTCAAAGGCTTGCATAAAAGTCCAACCATTGGGATGAATTTGAGAAGGGGCAACTTGAAGATGATCTAACACCCGCATCTAGAAATCGGTAAAAGGAAGACGGACTCCCAACCTAGTAATTATTTCACTATAAAATAAAAAGAAGTCGGGATCATTCCCTTCCCGGGTGGAGCAAATAAGTTCACCCGGGAGGAGCAGACAGACATGAAATCCCTCTTGAACACCGAGGGAGAGTAGAGCAAGGCTCTCGGAATGCAGCACCGAGGTATACTGTAGCATCTCATGAGTAACCCAGGGGAATCTACTTGACAGAGCAGGAGAGATAGTTTGAGATTGAGACCCGGCTGTAGATCCCTTAACAGTTCCGATACAAGAAGAGTCCATAATTACCTACGATAATAAAGAAAACAACAATCAGTAAAATACCTGGAAGGCGAACCATCAAGGGGCTAGGATCTGACGAAGTCTGAGCTGGTACAGAAATCGGTACACCATTACCATATAACCTGTGTATCGGTGTATGGATCTCTTCAAGGATGGGTTTAGGTACCGAGATGGGATTATGTCGGCACTGATCCAGTAGGGCATCGGCCTGTTTATCGAAATCCTTACTGACTAAATATAAAAATTCATCAACACATTTCGAACAGGGTTCATATCGAATTTCAAGTTGTGGCTCAGGCATAGGGCTGTTTTTAGGGGCATTGCTTAGAGGAACAGGAGCCCTGGGGGGTACCCTAGACTATGAGGAGAGTAATGCAGACCTCTGTTGTGATGATGACCCTAACCTAGAAGACCCTAATTGGAAAGGATTAGGGGGTTGGGGAATTGGGGTTTTGAACTGCCAGGGTTAGAAGGAACCCGAAGCAGAGATTTTCTCTTTTCCTTTTCAGAAAGAGGAAGACCAAAAAGCCAAAATGCAGAACGAGGGGGAACCGTTCTGCGAATCTCTGCTTCTTCCTCAGGTGTGTATTGTATGGTATAAATCTTACTGAAAAAATGTGCAAAAGTTGGAAGCTACGGGGAACAAAGGGAATTTGAAAAAATTATTGGTACTCAGGGATATATAGAATAAGATGGAAAACAAGAAAATGACAGTAGATAAAAGGAAAATGTAGATGAGAAATACCTGGAATAAAGGAAGGTTGATGGAAGGAGAAGCGACAACGAGAAACAAGTGGCTCAGAGAGGATGCAAGAGAAAATGAGAATGCAGAGGTCGCAAAGGTAAAAGTGAAATAAGGTACCAGAATAAAATAAAATGAAAAAGGCTCATTAAACGAAAAGAATAACTGCCAGAATTCAAAAAGAACGTGGAGTAGTAACAAATGGATGTGGAAGGTCATGGAAGGGGCAGTTACGTCATTATTACGAAAAAAAAATGATTAAAGCATGAAATGACAGGAATTATCACCAAGACACGTGGCAATTGGGGAACGAGAAGTCACTTCATGTCTCGATGTTTATAGCTGTTCAGGCTACTTGAAAAGATAAGACACAACTCGGTATTGAAATGAATTGGGAATGACCCGAGAACTTAGAGAGGCTGATTACCTCGGCTCGGACTCTCCACACATGGTCGGCTCCATTATACATCCCGGCCACCAAGGATACTAGATGACCGGGCTGAGGGGCATCTGTTACGGATCAAAGATATGTTATCTTTTATCCTATTAATTCAAATATTCAAAATTCCACTAACCCATTATCATAACTATATGGAAACAGAAAATCTGCTGTTGCAACCACTACCAGCTATCCATATCTCCGCATATCCCGGTAGAAGACAGTGGGCTTCAACCGTTCATCATCAGGACCCAGGTTAGATTCCTATAAATAAAGCATCCACCATGGTGAAAGGTGCACACACAATCCTGACTCTCTCCTTTCATTCACACGGCACACACTACGCACCAATTGTGTTGTGGGTTAATGCTGCTGTGATCCTTTTCTCCTCCAAATAGCTTCATCCTCATAAGCTACTTGTGAGAGAGAGAGAGCCTGATCCTACATAAAATTATCTAACACTACTTGTTGGACATTTTTGTTCTCTTTAAGCAGAACAATTACTTAATTATATTATTTTTTATAATTTTTAATATATATACCAAACCAAACCAATTTGATTGGTAAAATTTTAATTCAACTAATGATCTATTAACTCAATATCTCAATAAATTTAATAATTGATCCAATTCTTAAAACTTCAGCTAAAGTCCCAATTCCAAAGCTACATCCAAAAACACATTGTAGTGTAAACTTGAAAGAGAGAGAGAAAACAATATCTTCCATCGAAAGTGAAGCCCACGTCAAGACCTTGCAAATAAATCTTGGCAATGTCGTCGAGTATGAACCGAGTATCATATATGCATTCGATCACTAATTGACGCGTCATAGCTTGATGACTTGATGTGATTGTAAACCTTCAATTTTAAATTTTTTTTATAGGAAATCTTGAATATTAATATTATATCATATACACGATAACCCTTGTTTAGAAGCTATAATTTGCGTTTAGGCTTCAACCAAATAATTGGAAAGAATACGAGTATCCATCAATATTCACCAATATATCTTAGCTTTTCCTCATCAAATTATGTTCTTGCTTCATCCACACTAAGACCTGAATAGGGTTGAAGCAAGGAATCTATTCTTTAAAACAGACATGCATGCCTTCTTTCTCATCTCCTTATGCACCATCATCACCTCCTCGGTCCTTCTCTTTCACAACATGGAAGATTTTAACATGCTTGGTGCTGATTGTGTGGTCATATCATGCTGCTGCCAGTGCTTGATGCTGCAAATTCTTGTATTTGTTCTGCTGAAGCTTCCCCGGAAGTTGATGAGGAAAACAAGAGAATATGCTAAGAAAAAGCTTCGTCAAAGGAAGGCAAATAATAATGATTATGGAGGGATGGAGAGAGAAATGGGTTCTTACAAAGATGTTCTTGTGAGAATTCATCAACAATCTTTTAGAATTCAAGCAGAGATGGCACTAACAGATGATGAAGCAGGACACAATAATTGTGGTGGTAATTGTATGGATGAAGTTGAAAAGGTGATGGAGGAGTTTTATCAAAAGAGCGAATTTGCATTTGGGAGCTTTTGCGGGAGGAAGGGATGTGATGCTCCTCCAATAGTCAATGATTCTGATGCTGCTGATCTAAAAGATTCGTTGCAATGAATAACATGACTTTACCAAATTGATGTTCAGGTCATAGATTAGGTTAATTTAGAAAATAAATCGTCTTTTGTATTTTTTTAAAAGCCAAATCCCCTTTAGTTGGAACTATCTTCATATAATAATTAATGACTAGATGTATTTATTTGTACATGTAGATTAAGTTTATGTCTTTCGCTTAACTTTTAATTTTTTTATCATTGGAAAACTAATTTATCTGTTTGATAAATAAGTTTTTTAAATAATTTTTAGCATTTTTTTTATATGCTAGATTTTTTTAATTTTTTATCCTTAATTTCTTATTATCATTTTTAATTAAAACATGGTTTTATTATTTATTTGTTTTTACTATTTTCTTCTACACATTTTTATATTATATTATTTATCTTAATCATTGTACGATGTATAATAATTAATTTATAGATAAATATTCACTTTCATCTTTGAATTTGTTAAACACTGAAAATTAAGTTTCTAAAAGATGAAAAATAAAAAAAATTATCAAATTTGTAAAAAGTGCGACAGGTTAATCCTATTGTTAGTTTTCTCTGTTAACTCAAATAGTTGTGCCTAAATGACACTTCTGGTCATGATGTAGCACCTAACTTAAGTACGATTGTCACGTGTCATCTATGTGACTGCCATATTTCAAAAAGATGATTTTCAATTTGGTATATGAGTTTAATAATTTGTTATCATTTTAGTTCTTAAACTTAACCATTTATTGACATTTTGGTCCTAAACTTAACTAAGTACTGTCACTTTGGTTCCACACTTTTAAATTTTAATTAAGTGTCACACTGCATATAAATTATTAACATAGTGATAATAAATGTCATTTGTTTATAGTGATAATAATTATTTATGGTGATGAAAATTGAATGAAAAATAATTGTCATGTATAAGTACAGAAATCAGAAATATTATATTTTACTTGAAATAACTATTAATTTATTTGTTATAAGAACCAAATTAAAAATGTGTATTATGTAAATATATAGATAGTAACAAATAATTTATTTTTAAAAGTCAACATATTTATTTAATTTAGGAGAAAATTAAAAGTAAAGAGATACAAAATGGATCATTTTATTCGACCAAAATTTAAGATGAAATTAAATATTTTTGGATTTTTCACCTTTTATTGTATTATTTTTAGTTTATATACTTCAACATGAATAATATAATGGGTGAAATATTATGTAAAAAAAATAGGGTGAAGTATACTTTATAGTCAAATCTATTGGTCGTATATATTGTATACTTCAACCTGACATACAACAACTACCTTCTTCGTTGAAAATATAATGGGTAATCTATATTTTATGCTCAATTTTGTAGGTAGTATATTTATATCTTATAATGTTTCATGTCCTTTAATACTTAGTCGTTGAACAATGATGTAAAAATTCTAAAAGGATATGTAAAAAACATTGTTCTAACACTTTTATTTTGCATGTCCTTCTATACTCAATTGTTATAATGGGTCACGTTTTTTTAATTGTCTTTTTGTCATTAACATTATTTCATAAAATTAATTAATTAATTAATTAATCTAACATTCTACACATATTAAATAACATATGAGATAATAACTTGATTTGGATAGAATTCTTAATTTGGAACCTTATAGAATTTTATTAGTATATAATGTCCTAGATTTAACACTTAATATCGTGATTAAATCACTCATTAAATTAGTTTCATATAATAGTATAATTTAAATGATAGAATTGAAGAATGGATAGAAGTGAGAGAATATGATAATGTCTATCTACACATATTAATAACATAAAATAATAACTTGGTTAGGATATAATCTCTAGTTTGGAACCTTATAGAATCTTATTGGTAATGTCCTAGATTTAACACTTTCTATTGCGATGAAATCACTCAAATTAGTTTCATAATAATAGTATAATTTAAATGATAGAATTGAATAATGTATAGAAGTGAGAGAATATGATAATGTCTATGCTAATAATTTCGTGTTTTCAGGGACCAAAATGACAATACGTGTTAAATTTAGGACCAAAATTTCAATAAGTAGTGGAATTGAAGGCCTAAAATGAGAACAAGTTGCTATTCAAAGACTAAATCAAAAGGTTAACTCTTTGACATGTGGCACACACGTACATGACATGTGGCAACTGTCATCCGTCATGCATCACCAAAAGTGTCACGTAGGCACAACCATTTGAGTTAACAAAAACAACTAAATGTAAGACTAATTTGTTGCACTTTTTACAAATTCAATCACAAAATTTTAATTTTCATCCTATTCATGGACTTAAATGTTAACGCCTAACAAATTCAATAACATAAATGTGTATTTCAACATTATACTTCATTAAATTGACAATGATAATTGTTAGGTTTATTTTATTTTTTAAATAATTTTATATTAGATTATTTATTTTAACCATTACATTAATTAACATAATAAAAGTATAATGTCTACTGAAGTGTTTTTTTATAATTTATTTCAAACCTCATTAAAAATATTTTAAGAAACAAAATAAGATTAATAATAGAATACATAAAGTGAAAAAAAATGTAATAATGTGTTAATAGTCAAAATATTTTCAGTTAGTCAAATGAATCAGGATGAAAACTTAGCTGAAAGGGATTTGTTGTGATTTCGGTTAAAGTAAGGAGATGTGACTGTTATAGAAGATAATTTGGCCAATTTTGGAAAATTTAGATGCAGCTCAAAAGATAAGCGTGCCAGAGTTTGAATCATGGCTAAAATCATGGGATTCAGGATAAAATTAGTTGAGAATGTGAAAGAGTCCATGATTTAGAAAGTGATTCCTAAAAAATCGGAATGTGAGAAGTGTGCCTCGTTGCTATTTAGCTGAAACATGAGTAAACTAGCCAAAATCAGTTGAAATGAAGGGATCATGTACGAACGTAAATAAACACGATTTAAATTCAGTTATTTTGATTTTTACAAGTATAAATAGTTGTTTCAGAAATGTTTGTAGGAACTTTAACCAAAAACAACCATTCAATACAATTACTTCCAGCTATTTTCCAGTTTTCTTTGTCGATTTTATTGTTTTCCATTCAATTCATCCTTTACTTTAATTTGTTTATATATCTGTTAAGATTCACCCAAAATTAAGTGCTTTCTTTATCAACTTGAGAGTCGAGAAAAGGTCAAGAGGCAGACTTACCCTCTTGCAGACCAAATCACTTGATTTCTTATTCAAATTTTGGAATCGTGTTGAAGTGGTTATCAACGAGTCCATTTCAGTTAGTTACCGAGATTTCTTGCGACAACAAAATTGGCACGCCCAGTGGGACTTGTGTGGGTGATTTGATCAAGCAATTCAAATCATGAACGAAGTTTTACTAGTCAATGCATTTGCACTCTGGCAAAACTACTATGTGGATCAACAAACTAAGGAGAATAATGGTTCTAAACAAGGACAAGGTTTGTTGGAAATGCTTGTTTCCCTAATCACGAGCCTTGTGGCGACTACACTACTCACTCCTTAGATTGGCACTGTGTTAACTACGATGCATGTTTTTGCTAGTACACCTAAGGAAATACCCACAGTGATGACTACGTCGTTCATTCGGTAAATATAGATTTAGGAATACATTGTATCATGTATCAATTATCTGGGAAACTAGCAGAAATAGTCAACCCATGGTGCAAAATGAAATGCAGCAATCTAAAGAATTAGAGGCAAGAAAGGCGCATGTTGGCGAGAACTTTGCTTTGTCAGTTCCTAGAAACCCATAATTGAATAATTTGGTAATAATCTGGATTCTCCATATATGACAGGGCCAATTCAGGAAGGATCAATCCATTGATCCAACCGAATATGACTTTTATGTCTACATGACAGGCAACTCCACTAAATACAACATCCATAAGAATGCTCAATACAATACAATTGATTGGTAGCCAATTGGGGTTTGTCCCGAGACCCTTGGTAGCTAATACGGGTTATATGCCTGCCAACGTTAGTAATTTATTTGCCGCTACCCTTGGGGGCCAAGCAGGTGCAAATGTTTATACTAACTGAGTCTTTCCTACATATGAAGGATTAGCTAAAAGCCCTTCTAATGCTTTTGGCTCAATTGGTTTGCTGAATGTGACATCATTTGTACCTCCTCATAGGGGAAGTCATCTTATCATGAATGAATGAGTCAATGGCGGGGAACCCTCATATGTCAATAATGATGTTGGTCTAGGGCCAAATACCATGGGCTAAATTAGTTTCCAACCATTGAGGACTACTACTACCCCTTTGATTGATCCAGAACTGCTAGCTGAAACCATGAAAAAGTATTTCATAATTCAGTTGAGGCCAATGGAGAAGCCAATGTACAAGAAATCATATCCATAATGGGTGGACTGTATGATTGTTAGACTATTGGCAAGTGTACCAATGTCGTCACAGGTTACAGATTTTTAATAAAAGAGATTGTCTCCACAGAGACTTGAGCTACTCAGTTTTTCCAGATAAAAGTAAATAGTTCAATAGTTATAATCGAAATTTTATGGGTTTACAAAAATAACAAAAATAACGGAATTAGTGTGTCGAAAATACGAAAAATTATGAAATCAATTAAAATGAAGTTAATTAATTCTAGAGAGACATAGGATTGGATTTCATTGTTCATACCTTTAGTATCCAATTAATATTAAAACATATCAATAATTCTCTAAGATTACTGATGCACACAATAATTCACCCCTAATCGATCCCTCATATTCTAGAATCTTAAAGATATTTACCGAATATTGATTCCTCACATGAAATAAATATCCCAGCATTAAAATCATAATCTTGTGCTATTTGCAATCAAAACGTTATGCTCTATTCCTAGTATTGCGAACACAGTAAGTGCACCGTTTGTTTCAAGTAATAAAGTGGGTAAGTAAGTATCGTCTCCACAGGGATTGGTGTGAAATCACAGTAATTAGCAGTCTAAGCAATTGGAAGAGAAAAAGAAAATGTTTTAAAGAATTGTTGTTGAGTGGTTGAATGTTTGAATAAGAGCAGAAATTAAAAAAGAAGTAAATGCAGTAAAATAAAGAGAGAGTTGTGACCAATGGACGGAATAATTGTGGTCAAGACGCAATCCCCTTTGTTCCCTACCTCTTTCACTTAACTGGTTATCAAGTTTGATTGTTTCTGATTGCTCAGAGAATAAATCTTTCCTAATTTAGTTAACCCCTAATCCCTTAGTGAATAAACCCTTTAACCTGAATCAAAAACCTAATCCCTTAGTGAATTCTATCAAGTTAAGCATTTAAAAGACTATATTATAAGTTTTTGCAATCATGCATCCCTATTCCTAGGCAATGAACAATTGTTATCTTACTTGGGTCAGAAATTAGAATCCCAACATCCCTATTGCGAATCCTAACCGTCAGCACTTAAGTAGAATGGCCAATTCTAAGTAAGAATAAAACAATTAAGAACAGAGTAAAATAAAACAATCATAACAATCTCATTCAATACCAATCAAGTTACAGAGGAGTTCACATCGGTTCTTGGCCTAACCACAATACAGAGTTTAGCCTGACATAGGCATCAAGAACACAAAAGCTGTCATGGAAAACATAATTCTGCAGTAAAAACCCTAGCCTTGATTCTGAATCCCAGAGGTTTAGAATGATAAAATCTGATATATCGTGTCCTCTTCAGTCCTAGAGGCCTTTTTTTATAATCTCCTTGCAGATAGCTTAATTCTGGTAACCAAGACTTTGTTTTTCCTGCAATTTTCGAGCCATATCTTTTAAATCAGGTAACAGGATCCTTATGGCGCTGATAGCGCGAGAATCCGCGCTGATTGCGTCGATAACTTGAATGAATAGCTGCCTCTGAACCTTGTGGCGCGACTCGCGCAGGAGTTGGCGCAGATCGTGCGGAATCTTCGATTAATTGGCGCTGACAGCATGGATTCCATGCTGATCGCGTGGGGTCTTCGAGCTAGGGATCTGATTTTGGCATCTGACGCTAGTGGCGTGGCCCTTGGTGCAATTCGCGCGGCTTGGTCAGACTGAGGCTTGGTATTTTATTTTGGCGCGACTCGCACGGATCTGGCGCGATCCGCACGAGTCTTTCAACTCTGTTTTGTTCTTTCTTTTTGCTTTAATTCTCCTCTTTTTTCCCTGAAATCACAAATTGGTAATGGAATGAGACAAAATGGAATATAAACAACAAACTAACTTATTCTTAATCTAATTCCTAACTATTTAACTAAATTATAACCTAAAACTAGCCTAAAACTAAGATGTGTTTGCAACACATCACCTGGCAACGTAACGTAAAGAGTAAAATCATTCAATTCAAATTCTAAGAGCACTTTCTAGTCAAGCTAAGAATCCAATTCATGACACTAGTGATCAAGTAGAATTAAGAATTACAAATAGAATGAAATCACCAGTAATAAGTAGAAAAGATTCATATATATATATATATATATATCAAATATCAAAATAGATACATAAGGGTACGAATATTACATCCAATCCTTTGGGAAAACTAGTCGATCATTGTATAGAGCACAAGATCAATAGAAGACATGACGAAGAAAGCGATCCACGGTCATTTTTCAACGAGATCAAATATCGTTTTCTCTCTTTTCTCTCTTCTTTTTGCGTTTTCCTTTCTTCGTTGCTGCCCCATGGTTTCTTCCATGCATGACTTTTTATACAAATTTGGTCCAAGAGGTGCCAGACCAAGTCGCCCAGGCTAGTTGGTTACTTCTGGCTAAAGTAAGGTCACTTGCCCAAGCAAGTTGTGGCTAGCCTAAGCGAGTTGGTTATGAAAACAATATGAACACACACAAGTAACCAAGAAGGGGGTGAATTGGTTAAAACTTGGCCTTTTAAAATATCTTGTAAGAATCATAGTTATAAGATCATATCACAATTAAAACCAAGAATGCATCAATCAATTAAACCACTCAGCTCAAGAAAACAATTACAGAAACTTCTACTTGTTGAGTAATAAAGATTTCACCAAATAGTCTCAGATTAAGATATCAAGAAGAGAATAAAGAAAGTAATCAACTCAAGAACTTATACTGGTTCACCCCTCAAAAGAGAAGCTATATCCAGTTTCTTCTAACCAAAACTATCATTAGAGTTCCACTATCAATAAAATCTGTTCTTTACAAGCTTATAAAGATCACCCTTTATCAACCCTTGATAAAGAACTGAAATCTAAACACCCTTTAGACTTCTAATGATCAAGACATAGAGAAACCCTTGTTTATTCTTTCCTCTAGAGAACCCTACTCTAGAAAAGCTTAAAGAACCCTTTTGCAATAGAACTAACAAGCTGAAATGTAAAAAATGAATTACAACCAGAGTTTATAGGAGAGATACAACCTTATGATCCAAGGAATGCAAATGAAAATGTTTACCAATCTGAGATCAGGTTGAAAGAAAGCAAGTTTCAAACCAAGCTCTCCAAAAAACTTCTTTGAAATCTTGTCCAAAAAGAATTCTACCAATGATGCATGAAGATCATGAATTGTAGGATAAAAGCTTTGTTACTCAGTGTATTTTCTTTCAGTTCAGAAGCCTTTTGAATATCAATGAAAATCTCGAATTGTAATGATGCATATTTTCAAAAAGACTTAACAACTTTATATAGAAAAACTAATGTAACTGAATGTAATCGATTAATACGTCCATGTAATCGATTATTTACTCTTAAGTAATCGATTAATTTGTTCTTGAGCTTTCTGGAAAAGATGTATGAACAAAGTAATCGATTAATACGTCATGTAACCGATTAACACAGAGTTTTTCCATTTCACAAAAGTGCTTAGTAATCGATTACAGATAAATGGTAATCGATAAACACATACATGACTTGTTCTGTGTTTGTACTGAGTAATTGATTACTTAATGATTGATTACTTAATGCTTGTAATCGATTATTCTATTCTTCAAGGCTCAAGTAATAGATTACCAATTTGTGGAAATCGATTAAGACAATCAAAAAGAGTTTTTCCAAAAACTTTTTATGCAATCATGAAATCTTAAAGCTTTTTCACAAACCATGTGCTTTTGTAAAACCATGAATGTAAGCCAATGAATGATGTTTATGAAATGCTATGGATCATAAGATGAAACTCTCATACATCTAACTATTACAAATGTCATCAATTGAATGACATATTAAAAGATAAAATTCATCCAAGCTTCAACATACATCTTGATCCTTCTTCAAGCTCCCCCTGTATCTAACAGGTTACTTCAGGAAGATGTAACCTCATTAACCCAGGCGAGCTGATTGCTAGCCTGGGCGAATTGCACTCTGGAATTTTGTAAAAATGACCCTTTTGCCCTTCATCTTGGCTTGGTTTCTGGATCCAACAAATACATATCGAAACATCATAATTGCATTGATGAATCTTCCAAATTCAAACAACAACATTTATAAATATACAAAATATAAAACAACTAGAATTAATGAAAGTTTATCAGAAAACTACTAAAATCAAAAGATAAATGCTAGCATTATAATCTTGAAAATAACTAAAATATGACACTTATCAATGATGCCTTTGTCGAAGGGGTATAAAATGCCATACTTCTCCATTTTTTTCTGGTGAGGATGGAAAATAAACTATGGAGCATATAGGTCGATTTAGTGTCCAGAGGGGTAAAGCTAATGAGTTTCACATACTGCAAATTTTTCTCTTTCTTTGACAAGAGTATCTTTTTTAGCTAGTATTCAAATCTACCACCAAATTTAGTGCAAAATTGGGTTGACATGGAAAATTGTTTTCATGATAGATTTTACAAACCTCAACATGAAGTAACTAGAGCCAATTTGATGAACATGAGGCAAATGGTTGACAAATTGGCAATAGACTTCAAAGAAAGGTTTAGAAAGGCTGGAAGTTGATGTTTAGTATAGCTACCGCCTACCAAAAGTAGAATGTGCAACTATGGCAGTTGGGGATATGCATCCTCAATTGAAAGAGAAATTGGTGGCTCAAGAATATGGTGACCTTTAGCCAATCAGCTTCCAAGGTCAATCGGATAGAACAATTCATATAAGAGAAAGAATTGAGGAGAGCCAACAGAGGGCAAGGATCCCATTTGATTTCATTAGTTAATGTTGATGAGGACAATATGGAGGCCTTTGAAGAGGAAGCTAAGATCATGGGTATTGAGATATTACAAGGGAAATTGTTTTTGTGTCCAACTTTGAAGCCAGGGAAAAATAAAGGTGTTGCGTAGAAAGTTTGAATATGATTTTGACATATCAAAAGTAGACCAGAATTGGTATCATATGATAAAGGACCACAAAATTTGGCTGAAAGAGGGACACAAGATTCCATCCCCTAAAGAGCTAAAGGGAAAGAAATATTGTAAGTGGCATAATTCGTGCAACCATTTTACGGCTAACTACATCATTTTTTGGCAAGTTGTGTATAAAGGGCTTTAAAAGAAGGTCATTTTAAGCTAGTCGATAAAGGTACAGCTGAAATGGTAGTATATGCAAATCTCTTCCCAAAATTGGATATCAATATCCCATGACCACCCTACCACAAAAAGAAAGAAGATGAAATAGGTGTGGCAACCGAAAATAGAAGGAAAGCAGGAAACTAAAAGGTCCATTAGAAGAACTTCAATGTTTGAAAGGTTGCAGTTGCCACCATCCACAAGAGGTATTTGGGTGCCCCACTAAATTTGCCAAAGTGTGTTTGATAGGTTGGAATCCCAAATAGAGGGCACCCCTAATGGATCTGCATATCAAATTACTAGTCCTAAGCTAGCCGATATGCGGCACGTTATGAGGAGAAGGGAAGAAGACATGAAGTTTGAGAAGTTAAGACAACAAATTCATGGCAACATGTACTAGAAATTGAAGATAGTTAATCCCATGAAGAAAAAAGAAGGTAGTTGTGGGATGAACACTTTGTGAATCACTGTTGATAATTAGGAGAGAAGCCCATCCAAGAAGATTAAGCCATTTGCAAAAGCAAAGATAGGACGATGGTGCTTGATCAAAAGGTTGTCCAGGATAAAGAAAGCCTGAGACTTGGAAGTTTCACTTGTACTCAGAAGATGAGGCTACATAAGACCAAGGTTGTGAAAAATGAAGCAGACCTTAGCTATGATTGTAGACCTGAAAGTTAGGGGACAAGGAGAGAACTCCGTGAGTCCAATAGCTCTTTCACTGCACCATGCTTTTGGTAGGCATCCACCAATCACCATGGAAAATTATTTGTTTTCTGATGATTCTGCCAACCTCACTCCAACCAAAATAATGGATGTAAGCCCATGTGAGGGGGATGTGAAAAAATCGACCAAGCTCCAGAAGATAATGAGGATGAAAATGTTGTTCTCAAAGAATCAATTAAACAAGTAGCTCTTGGCTAAATGATGATGACTTACTTGGTGTAAACATTGATGCCATAAGCTAGATACCTAGTGAGTTTTGAGCTAGTTCGAGTCAAAATGAGAGCTTGGATGAGGATTTTTGTTCAGAGAAAACTGAATGGGCCACCATTGGAGAAGCATAAGTTGATAGTTAGGTTCCATTTTTGACCATCCTACACTCGAAATGACCAAGCACTTGAAGCCTTTGTATGTTGAAGCCCAAATAAATGGTAAAATGTTGTCCAGATTCTTTGTAAATGGAGGAGCTAATTTGAACATCATGTCGTTGACCATGCTGAGGAAGTTGGGTAATAGATAGGAGAAATTGATCCTTGCCAATATAAAGATAAATATTTTACTAGAGGAGCTACTCAAGCATTGGGGGTTTTGGTTGTAAAATATAGGAACACTTCACACTTAACCAAGAGGGGGGTGAATTGGTTAGGCTTAGTAAATTAAAAATTTCTTTAGACAAAATCAAGGTTCCCTTTAGGATCTTTATCACTTTTGAAACCAAGAAACTTTATTCAATCAAATACTCAGCCCAAGGTATCCAATAACTTAAAGTAATTGATAAACAAACCCAAACAAACAAGATAAATAGAATATGATCAAGAAAGAAATAAAAATCAATACACAAAAGATTTATACTGGTTCACTTCAAACACTATGAAGCTACATCCAGTTTTCTTCCACTCAACACTAGAATGGAGTTCCACTATTGCAATTTTCTGTTCTTACAAGTAATTACAAAGTCTCCCTTTATCAACTCTAGATAAAGTATAGAAATCTAAAACACTATTAGATTCTTAAAGACAAACCAACTGAGAACACTACTCAGTACAATCCCAAGAGAAACCATATCTCTATATTACAAGCAAGAAACCCAATTACAATAGACACAAACTTACATCCAAAATCAAAACGAAAATTACAGAAAGATTAAAGAGAGAAACAACCTGATGATCCTATGATTTACAATGCAAGTGATGGATTAACACAGGTTGAGTTAACAAATTAAATAAGCTTCCCTTAATCTTGAATGAAATCTTGCTCAAGATTTGACTCACAATCTCATGATCAATGAAGAAGTAGAGCAAGCATATAAAAACACTTTGAAAACACTGAGAAAGGCTTTTAAAACTGTTTTGGCTCGATGGGTATCAATATTCAACGTTACAAATCAAGCAAATTGATTTCCTATTTATAACAGAAAAATGTAACATAAATAATTGATTCATAAGCGCCTAATAATCGATTATTTTGCTTATGTAATCGATTAATCCAAGAATGTAATCGATTAAAATGTTCATAAGCTTTTCCGGATTTTCTATAATGGAACAAATAATCGATTATTCCGTCTTGCAATCAATTAAGATAGAAGATCCATGTTTTTCAAAATACACTATGTAATCGATTACTGGAAATGGTAATCGATTAAAGCAGGAGCCATAGCCTTTCTGATTACACAGTGTAATCGATTACTAATCGAGGTAATCGATTATCTAGTACAAAACTTAGAATTTAAACAAAACATGTAATCGGTTACCACCTATGGTAATCGATTAAAGCAGGGAGTGGCTATTTTCAGATAAGCTTATGTAATCGATTACAATATACTGGTAATCTATTATCCCAGCAGTTCTTAAAATACATATTTAAACATGTAATTGATTACTACCCATAGGTAATCGATTAAAATGTTCAACAAGGCAGTTTTCTAAAAACCAAAGGTATAATAATCGATTAATCCGATATGTAATCGATTACAGTGTTCATGAAAACTTTTCTAGAATACGTGAAGAACAAAATAATCGATTAATACGATATTGTAATCAATTAAAACAGCAAGAAAACCATTTTTCCAAAAACCTTTGAAACAAGTTTGAAACTTAACCATTTTATGAAAGCCTTGTGATTTTTATTAAACCATTTTAAGTTATTTGTGAATTAGAATGAATGCAAGGCTTTAGGATCATTAGAATTATTTTTCTCTTACATTTTATCCTAATTAATCTTCAATTTGTCCTTTGCATGTTTGAAAGCTCAAAACTTTAGACTTGAATCAATCTTTGCTTATGCTTCAAGCAGCTCCCCCTGAATTCAACATTGGTAACCAAAATCACGATTGGACCTAAAACCATGTACTCAACATTCTTCATTATGGATTCCAAATCAGCTTATTTTGTTTTATTGGGAAGAGATTGGATTCACTCAAGCCAATGTGTACCTTCTACGCTAAATCAACAATTGATGTTCTTTGAAGGAGATCAAGTATCATTTCAACAAATGATTGTCTATTTTTGGTTGATGTGAGAATGATAGAAGCTATGTTTTATTCTCCTTACCTGGCTCTTATTCAAGTCGCTGGTAATAATGAAGAAGGAACATGGGAATCTTGCAATTTGACCAAGAAAGAGTTTATCATAAATTGGAATTCTAAGCACGATTATCATTTGAGTTTGTTGATGGACAAACATAATAAAGTTTTGAAGGATTTGTTGGATCGACTAACATCATTCATCACTGAGGAGATAGGGTAGCTAAATCAGCCATGGTCGATGCTCAAAAGGAAGTAGATCACAAAAAAGGAGTATTGCCCATCAACAAGAAGTTTCCTAGTTTTGAAGCACAGGATCCCCTGGAAGAGGTCAACCTGGGAATCAGTGATATGTCGAGGACGACCAAAGTGAGTGGTTTGTTAGCCGAAAAATATAAAAAACAGTTTATTAAGCTTATTACAAAGTACAAAGATTGTTTTGCTTGAGATTATCATTTAGATGCTAGGATTGTCAAGGGAGTTGGTGAAGCATAGATTACCAATCAAAGAAGGAGCCAAGCCACATCGATAACCTCCCAGAAGTTGTAATCCACAACTTTCCAACCATTAGATCTCTTGAGATCAACGATTAAGATGAAGAGACGCTTTGTCCCTTACATCCCAGCAGTTTTTGTCATTACGATAGGAAGCTAAAAAGACATATCTAACAAAAAGCACATTTCCCAAAACATGTAACCCTTTGTGCAAGTCTCTTGAGATGAAGTGACTTCATAAAAGCCTTTTCGTTCTTTACATTCGTCGAGGCTTGAGGACATGTGTACCAGAAGAATATTTGGTTGGCCGAATAGCCCAAGATAATTAAGACTAGATTAACCAAAATGGTAATCATCTACAACAACACATGGATACAAATCCTATTAAAGTATGTATAAATAGGGTTAGACAATCGAGGTAAACCAATGATTAACTCTTATTTATTGTGCTCATTAATCTCTTAACATCAAGATCTGAGTGTTAGAATATCTTTTGCATGTATTTCATCCTTTGTGTGGCTTAAAGTTCGAAGACTAGACTACTTCGTGACTACTTGGAAGACTAAGGACTTAAGAAAAAATTAGCTTGTTACCCTTAGACAGGTACATTGTGCTTTGGAACATGTACCATTGAATCCAAAATGTATACAAACATTCCCTAAATACATCTAAGTGTATAAAGGAAAATGCAGGAATCCAAAATTCTTTGGTCACTCCGTTTTTTCTTTAGGCATTTTTACCTAGAAAGAATGTTGACATGCGCCAAATACGACTTTTTTTTTTTTATTAAACTAGGTTTTTTTTAGTATGAAACTATTTACATGACAGGAGTTCTTTTTGTCATGTAGGATGCATGAGGCGCCACTTTGAGTGGTATTTTTTGCTCTTTATTTTTCTTGTAGCAAGAGGCATCATCCTAGATGGAGGAACCTTTTCTTCTTGTGGCACGTGTTTTGTCAATGAAGGAAATGCCACCCTGTGTAGGGGAAACAAAGAGGTGTCATTCTACAAGCTTTCTCATTTGGGGTAGGGACCAACCCATCCATTTCCACGTGCAAACAATGTTTCAGACTTCCAGGTCCTAATGTTGGTGTGGGTAATGGTGTCTCATTGTAGTGAAGGAACAACACAAACACAATATATAGATATGTCCACGTTAGAGAGAGCGCAATTATTTTGCTTAAAAGACCGTCCTATAATCTTTTATTTTATTTCTTAAAAAAATGATACCCTACATCATTTGATATTTTTTTATATTTAATTTATTATATTATTATAGTTAACTTTATTTTAATTGGTTTATATATTTCTCTTTATTTTAAATTTTATAATTATCTGCAAAGAACTCAAATTTTAATTTTTTTTATTTACATTTATTATACTATTATAGATAACTATATTTTTAATTGTTTTATATATTTCTCTTTATAACTCAAAGAGGATATATATAAAACATATTGCATCTTTGAGTTCGATTTATTATTTGGGCCACCAAATTAATTGTTTTATATTCATGCATTCAGTAGTAAGTAGAACGTGATCAGACAAATTAATGAATTATTAAGAAAACAGTGGCACAAAATTGACCCTAAGATGGTGTTTGATAAATCTCTCAACTCTACACTTGTGTTATTTTATTAGTCCAATCACTTTTTGTCATTTAAAACTTCCTCCTCTCTTGATGTTGTGTATAGAAGTTTTGTGTGAAAGGGCGGCATCTGGGAGCTCTATAAATTCAAAGGAGAAGTCTTGTAGGATGGTTGTTAGGGTTTATTTGACGTTAGATTTAACTTATAGGCTAAGTTAATCCAATTATGATGTAGTAATTGAAATATCGTTCGGGTCATTTCCCAAAGGAATAAAAGAGGGATTTTATACAATTATTTAACTAAAAATTAGATTTTTGTATTTTTGTGTTGTGATTGTCATGAAATACATAGCATAAATTGTAATA
Source organism: Glycine tomentella (assembly GCA_007407185.1). Lineage (NCBI taxonomy): Eukaryota > Viridiplantae > Streptophyta > Magnoliopsida > Fabales > Fabaceae > Glycine > Glycine tomentella. Next base: position 320,950 of record PYAF01002587.1, read on the forward strand.
AAATTAAATGACAATAAAATAATTAAGTAAAGATAGAAATACTAGACTTGAATGGTGACGTCGATCTTGATAAATGAATGTCTAGGTTTGGACTTGGAATTCGCTCGATCGACTATAACTTCACAATTCTCTACTTATCTCTCTTGTTCATCCCCAATTCACTAATGTATTTTACCTCAGCTCTTGCATGGTCACAGATTCTAAACTACTTGTCTGATACCCAATCCCTTAAACATACCAACACAAGAAATCAACATTAATGGTCGAGAATTAGTGAGACTTAACCAAGACTATTCTATCCCTAGTGATAATCTCAGTTAAGTACTTGATTCATGTTTAGGTTTCAACAAGACTCGCCAAAGTACAAGTCAATTCTTGAATTCATTTATAAGATGGTCAATCAAATAAAAACATTAAGTACGAAAACAAATAAATAGCTCAAGATGAAGTATTGAATTAATATAATTAAAGCGAAACAATGTTCATCCTTTCCTCTCCTAGGTGGAAGGAATTGCACTCATAAAAATAATACAATGAAACCTAGAGTGTCTAATGGAATAATGGAGGTGTCTAGTAGGTGAAAGTTTAACACATAATTCTAAGAACTGTTCAGGAGTTCTATATCTATTACAATGAATGTCTAGCCTCCAATTTATAGAATTGTAGTTTATTTTAATTAAGAAGATAATAACAAGAAATTACAAACAAATAATATTTCTAATTAATTCAAGTAATTATCCTCTTTTTTAGCTGATTTATCCTTAAAAAATATCTTGCTCTTCTTTGAGCATGTGTCCGAGTTCACTAATGTGTACAAATTGTAGAACAAGTTGGAGTCCATGATTCAGAAGAAGACTCCTAGGAACAAAGCTCACCCGGTTCGCTGGCTTGTGAAGTTGGAGTACAAGAACGGGATGAGCATGATTGAACACCTCAACACATACAAAGGTATTGTAAACAAGTTGTCCAAGGTCGAGATGAGAATTGACAACGAGATGCAGACTCTGTTGTTGCTGAGTTTATTACTGGAGAGTTGGGATACTCTGGTGGTGACGTTGAGTAATTCGGCTCTTGAAGGGAAACTGGAGATGGATGTCGTGACTGACAGTCTCTTGAATGAAGAAGCCAGGAGAAGAGAACAGGGTGTAACCAGCACGTTTGATGCCAACGTTGCTGAGAGTAGGAGCAAGTCCAACTTCCGAGGTCATAGAAAGAACCGGGGTCGTGAAAGACGGGATAGGTCCTGATACCGGTCAAGACCGAAGAGTGAACTGAAGTGTTTCTACTGCGGGAAGCCCAGACACAAGAAATCTGACTGTTGGACTCTGCAGAGAGATTAGTAGAGTGGCTCTGTGAAGTCAGACCAGAGCATGCAGAAGAAGAAAGAGGTGAAGAACACTACGACGGTGGTTGCTAGTAGACTCAGGTGCCTCTTTCCATGTGACCCCTCACAAAAGGTTTTTCTCCTCCTATAGGAGTGGAGATTTTGGAGCTGTGAAGATGGGGAATCAGGTGACCAGCAAGATTGTTGGTGTCGTTGATGTAACCCTGAGCTCGGACGTAGGGTGCCGATTTGTGCTGAAAGACGTGAGGCATGTACCTAACATGCGTTTGAATCTAATCTCGGTGGGAAAACTTGATGATGTCGGGTTAGTGAACAACTTTGAGGGTTGTAGATGGAAGCTGACCAAAAGAAATTTGGTGATGGCTAGAGGAAAGAAGGAAGGCTCCTTGTATGTGATGCAAGGGAGAATAACTGGCAGTGAAGCCAATACTATTTTTGATGGATCAAGCCTGGAGCTGTGGCACAAGCATCTTGGCCACATGAGTAAGAAAGAGCTTGAGATTCTGGAGAAGAAAGAGCTATTGACTGGGTTAAAGGGTCAAGTGCTGGAGAGTTGCTCGCATTGCTTAGCTGAAAAGCAGCACCAGGTTTCGTTTGTGAGACTGGATCAACCCAGGAGACGAAGGTGCATACTTGACCTCGTGCATACTGACGTTTGCTCCATGACAGACGCTTGGAGGAGCGCAATACTTTGTCTCTTTCATTGATGACCATTCCCGCAAGGTGTGGGTTTACTTGTTGAAGATCAAGGACCAGGTTCTCCAATCATTTAAGGAATTCCATGCCATGGTAGAAAGAGAGACTAGCAAGAGGTTGAAAGTGGTCAGATCTGATAATGGTGGTGAGTATCATGGTCCCTTTGAAGCTTACTGTAGAGAAGTTGGGATCCGACTTGAAAGGACGTCCCCCAAGACTCCTCAGTTGAATGGACTCGCTGAGAGGATGAACCAGACTATTGAGGAGAAGGTTCTAAGTATGTTATCCAACGCAGGGTTGTCGAAAGCATATTGGGAGAGGTAGTGAGAACAACGGTTGATCTGATAAATCTTTCATCATCACGACTGCTGGAAGGAGAGATTCCAGAGGAAGTTTGGACGGGTCGAAGAGCGACTTATGATCACCTAAGTGTGTTTGGATGCTGAGCCTTCCTGCATGTCCCTAAAGATGAAAGGGCGACGTTGGATGCGAAGACGAAGGAGTGCATATACCTCGGTTCGCTGAAAACCGAGTTTGGTTTCAGACTGTGGGATCCAATCAACAAGAAGATTGTGAGAAGCCAAGATTGTTGAAGATGATGACCAGCAACAGGCCGATGATACCGGAATTCGGGTTCAGAGTGAAGAACCGGGTTCTGAGGATGAAGAAGAAGAACAGTCGAGATACCCCACTTGAGAAAGAAAACCTTCTACAAGGTATCCACCTGATGAATATACCATAATTGCTGAAGATGATGAACCTCAAAGTTATCATGAAGCGGTAGAGAGCCCAGAGAGTGATGAATGGGAGAAAGCCATGCAGGATGAGATGAGATCCTTGCATGAGAATCAAACCTATGAGCTGACCGAGCTACCTAGAGGAAGGCGAGCCCTGAAGAACAAGTAGGTGTATAAGATCAAACAGGAGGAGAACGACAAGAAGCCGAGATACAAAGCCCGGATTGTAGTGAAAGGCTGTAACCAGAAGAAGGAGATTGATTTTGATGAGATTTTCTCTCCTGTTGTGAAAATTACCTCGGTCCAGACTATGTTAACCATGGCGGCTTCAATGGATCTTGAGGTAGAACATGTGGATGTGAGAATGACATTTCTTCACCAGGAGCTGGAGGAAGAGATTTTCATGGAGCAACCTAAAGGGTTCGAGGCTCTGGGATGTGAAGGCATGGTATGCCGACTGAAGAAGAGTCTCTATGGCTTGAAGCAAACACCTCGGCAGTGGTACATGAAGTTTGATTCCTTCATGACAGAACATAGATTCACGAAGACGGATGCCAACCACTGTGTATTTGTGGAAAGGTATGAGACTGGTGACTTCTTGATCTTGCTGCTGTATGTGAATGACATGCTGATAGTAGGGCAAGACAAGGTGAAGATTGCCGCCTTGAAGAAGGCGTTGAACTCGTCCTTTGCAATGAAGGACCTCGGTCCAACAAAGCAGATTCTCAGAATTAAGATTATCTGGTATAGAAAGAAGAAGCTACTGTGGCTAAGTCAAGAGAAATATGTTGAGAAGATCTTGAAGAGATTCAACATGAACAAAGCCAAAAGTGCCACACACTTTTGCAATCTTGATTGCCACGAGATTGCCCCTTCAGCAAACGTCATTAAATATCCCGTCGTCGACTTTCTCGAGTCGGAATCTCCCCCTAAATCAGCATCCGAGTAGCCTTGCAACCCGACTTCACCATCTCCAAAACGAAGACACAAATTGGTCATATCCCGGAGGTACCTGAAGATCCACTTCACTACTTCCCAGTGCTCTCTGTCAGGATTCGAAAGATATTGGCTCACAACTCCAACTGCATATGCCAGGTCGGGTCTAGTGCAAACCATTGCATACATCAAACTTCCGACAGTAGATTAGTACGAGATCTTCTCTATCTGCTCTTTGTCTTCATCTGATCTCGGACATTGTCTCTCATTTAGCTTCAAATGTCCGGCCAAGGGGGTGCTTGTCGGAAGTTTGATGTATGCAATGGTTTGCACTAGACCAGACCTGGCATATGCAGTTGGAGTGGTGAGCCAATATCTTTCGAATCTTGACAGAGAGCACTGGGAAGTAGTGAAGTGGATCTTCAGGTACCTCCGGGATATGACCAGTTTGTGTCTTCGTTTTGGAGATGGTGAAGTCGGGTTGCAAGGCTACTCGGATGCTGATTTAGGGGGAGATTCCGACTCGAGAAAGTCGACGACGGGATATTTAATGACGTTTGCTGGAGGGGCAATCTCGTGGCAATCAAGATTGCAAAAGTGTGTGGCACTTTCGACGATTGAGGCCAAGTACATTGCCGCAACGAAAGCGTGCAAAGAGTTGTTGTGGATGAAGAATTTTCTCCAGGAACTTGACCATGATCAAGACAAGTATGAGTTGAAGTGTGACAATCAAAGCGCAATCCATCTTGCATGGAACTCGACATATCACTCTTGCACCAAGCACATTGATGTGAGGTATCACTGGATACAGGATGCGGTGGAGGATGGAAAGCTCACACTTGGGAAAGTGCACACTAGTCAGAATTGGTCTAAAACGATGACGAAGCTAATACCAACAATGAAATTTGAAGATTGTTGTGAAGGAGCCGGGCTGATGAATACGGTACATTGAAGCCGAAAAGGAAGGCCGGGTTGTGATGTGAAGACCCCGACTTTAGTGGAAGACCGGAAATGATTTCGAGTTGCCATTGTGTTGCATTGAAAACGGAAGGGGGAGATTTGTTGGATATTTCTGTTTTAATGCTTGGCCCAAATCCCAATGTGTTGAAAAGGGATTTGTTGTCTTAGGCCCAATTCTTGAGGGCTGACCCCAACCCACTTGCAGTTTAGGACGCTGAAATCCCTAAACCTAATTCTTCTCTATAAATATGATATTTATAGATGGAGGCGATACAGTTCAGATTTCCAGAGAGTGGAGAGAATTCTCGTTTGAGCGTAGAGAAGAGAGAGCTTTTCTATGAGTGAGTCTCCGAGAGGTTGAGTGAGCAACCCTTGTAGAGAGAGGTTCTACCATTGTTGGTGAGGTTGAGTGTCTCCAACGAAAGGCTGTTGAGAGTGATTGTAACCTTCATTGATAATAATGGATTGTTTCTGGACTAGGTCCCGTGGATTTTTCTTCTTCGTGTTGAAGAAGGTTTTTCCCACGTAAAACTATTTTGATTGTGTTCTTCTCTCCTGTTCTTTCTCTTGTTTTGATTGTTCACGTTTCCGCAATATTTTGTTTTGATTGTTTGAGGGTTGAGTCTATTGTGACTCCCAGTTCATTGGTAGAGAAGGTGTGTTCCTCCCAATAGTTAATTCCAACCAAAACATGGATTAAATCCAGCGCCTTATTTCCATAAGTAAGCAAAAAAAACACCTTATCCTCCATCTGTGGATCTTTGACGTTATCTATTTCCTAACGGTTTCATTTAATTTAAGGAACAAGGGGCTTCCCACCAAAACAAACCCACCATTCCAAATTACATTAAACCGTTCCAAATTGCCAAGTGTGATCCATCATTTTCATACACATCGTAAGACGCACACCAAAACAAACCCACCATTCTTCTCTCCATCCAGCGATCCATCACCGAACAAAAATTGAAAGAAACAAAGAAAAAACCCCACCATTCAAAACCAAAACACCTCATTAGGTTAATTTAATTATCTCCTTTTCTTTCACAAACACCACCAACACCAACAATGTCAATGCTCTAAACCGACCAAATCATGCAACTGAACGACATATTCAAGCGCTTCGACATGGACTCAGACGACAGCCTGACCCACCTGGAGTTGGCGGCACTCCTCCGGTCCCTCGAGATAAAACCCACTAGCAACGAAATCTACGCTCTCCTCTCCAACATGGACGAAAACGGCAACAGCTACTGAAACACCTCTCTTTACTCACTCGTACTTGATTGATTTTATATGGAAATTTGTGTTCTTTTTGTATTATAACGTTTTTAGTTATAAAATTTTTTTCGAAAATTCTCTTTCGCTTTGCTTGCAAATGATTCGTTTGTAATGTACACGGTTCTTCCTCACCACGAGAATAAATAAGTACAGTCCGAAATAATATACAGACTGTTTCTAGATTACACGTTTATAAAATACATCAAACACAAAATACAAGTCATCAAGCTTTCTCATCAACCCTTCTTCAAAATCTCCATAGCCTATACATCACTGCTTCCCTGCTCGCCCAAATGGATTGGAGTCATCACAGGTGTCAACCACCGACACAACACAGGGTAAGTTTATGACAAACACAGTTTGAATAAAACATACATAACAAAATACGTAATGAATAAAACACATATATACATACATAAACAATAATATTTATAAGACAATAACACAGAAGGTTCATCCACAGATTAAATTGCCTCAGCACACGAATTAAATCATATCATTCACATAACATCCTATCAACAGATAATTATTCCACAAGCTTATCATGTGATTTATAGAATGCATGCTTATCTCTTTTTGCATGACTGAGAATTCATTCACAGATTAATTTATCCCATTTATTCAGCCCACAAATACTCATATACTCATTATGTAATGTATGGAATGCATGTTCATCTTTTTATATGATGCATGACTGAGATCTCAGCTTCTCAACATCTCAATATTAGTGGCCACAGTCAAGATAGCCCCACCCTCTCTCAGTGGAACGAACTTATCCACCTAGTCAGGGTAGCCCAGTGGCGCGTAGGAATGTCACCTCCACCCATGTGATCATCATGGTGGTGTGGTCCTCACTGTCTCAACTATCCCCCAGCTCAGACTCCTCTGAACGCATGGACTCAGTTTAACTATCTGACACACCTCCTCTTGAGGTAACATCTTCACAAATTTACCCCACCGGGTATATATGCACATGGAACATGCATGAATGATTTATTTTCACATCTTTAATTATTATTCTTCTCATATCACATACACCTCAAAACTCAACATCTTTACAACTCAAGGCATATGCTTTTTAAACAACACGTAAAGCTTCTTTTAATCATCACATAAAGCTTTACACAACATCTACGCATATAGCCATAGTTTAACTTATCATTTTCATCATAGTACATATCTCAACTTATTTTTCATCATCAAAACCATAAAACCACTTAAGCTTTATATAGATTCATCAAACACCAATCATCATATTATTATTAATAAAGTATACAGAGTCACTCAACAACACACAAGCTTTGTAAAACTATGTATATCCACACAGATTCCACCACATCAACCAATTTTATTTCTTTAAAACATTTTATCAAACACTTGGCGTGCTTTTATGGAAACACTCAACAACACATGTAAGAATACATAATTATTTCTTTAAAGCCTTC
>PYAF01002587.1:328446-339096 GCA_007407185.1 Glycine tomentella
TTCTCTAAGTCATTATTTCACTTTCCATTAGTCCATCTCTCATTGGCTACTAAGTTCCTTCTTTGAATTGGCTACCACTTCCTTGTTTTAGCTTGTTTGCACGTGGATTTGCTCAACTTGGAGAATAATTTTCGTGGTATAGCTAGTGTGTTCAAGATGCTTTATGCTTTTCCTTATTATTGATTTTTCTCCAAAACCCGTATTAGTAAAATACTCATTATGAATTCGTTTACCGTTGGATCTTCTTATAATTTTAAAGGCATATTTATAACTTTCATATCTAGCCTTTGACCGTTGGGATATTTGAAATAATGCTTATAATTTCCTCCGTGTCCAAAAGATTCAAGAGTAAGTTTTTCTTAAAAATCTTGTTAAGCCATCATTACTACTTTCCATTTGGCTAATGTTTATTGGCTTAAGGGATAATATCTTTCCTAGTAGCTTGTTTCACACATTTATTCCTCTTCCTTTTTGTGTACGTGGCCTAGTAGCTTGTTTCACACTCCTTTTGACCATAGAAAATCCAAGAAGTTAATGAAGATTCCTTTTGTCCCAAAATATCTCCTAGCTTGATTTCTATTGGCCAAAGCTTTGAATTTTTCTACTCCTTGTCTCCTTGACTTAGTCTATCCATCCTATTCTCTTAATGAAGGCTTCCATATTGCTTTTCTTCCTTGATCACACGGCCAAGGTTTATTCTTGTTGCCAAAGTTACAAAATTTTCCTTTAAATACATGTAATGGTAAAATCCCATTTTCTCATTGGTCCATTTGGATTTTAATTATTAAAATCAAGTAACTTATTTAGGCAACCTATTCCTCCCATAATTAAGAGAAAACTCCATAGATTATATTTACACTTTTCTTATAATTTTCTGATATCTGAGGTTGTCTAGATTGAGCTCTTTTCAGAATATCTTTCAAAATTCCTAGAAATCACAGTTTATGATTCTCTGCCTCCAACTATGTTGATAATTGGTTATTTAAGAGTATTTTATCTCATCATTAGGTTCCCACAAATTTCTAAGGTCATCTGGTCATTATTTGACCTAAAGGGTATTTTGGTAATTTTACCCCTCACCCTAGGGGTAAAATCGTCATTTCTAAAAATGTTCAGGGAAACTCTGTAATTGTCACCCTAATAGTATTCTGATCATCTTTCAAACATCCCAGGGTATTTATAAAATTTCTTCCTTAAAATATCTTACTAAAATGTCTAGGGGCAATTTGGTCATTTTCCAAAATGTCCAAGGATATTTTCGTTATTTCCCTTAAATCCTTCTGTACTGTCTCTAGTTAACATTTTACCCTAATAATTGACTGTGATTCCAAAATTTTGGGGTGTTACAGCTACATCGAGTTCGACGAGCTTCTGCATGCAATCATGCCTGACCTAACCGAGAGCGTTCTGGTCAACCAGGAGCAGCTGCTCTAGGTCTTCCGGTCTTTCGACCGCGATGACAACAACTACATCACGGCTATTAAGCTCGCGGGGTCCATGGCGAAGATGGGTCACCCACTCACCTTTCGCAGGCTTGCTTCCATGATGGGTGATGCCGACAGCAACAGTGATGGCATCATTAGCTTCAATGAATTCGCCACCCTCATGGCCAAATCCGCCGCTGTTTTTCTCGGCGCCAAGGTTGTCTAGATTGAGCTCTTTTCAGAATATCTTTCAAAATTCCTAGAAATCACAGTTTATGATTCTCTGCCTCCAACTATGTTGATAATTGGTTATTTAAGAGTATTTTATCTCATCATTAGGTTCCCACAAATTTCTAAGGTCATCTGGTCATTATTTGACCTAAAGGGTATTTTGGTAATTTTACCCCTCACCCTAGGGGTAAAATCGTCATTTCTAAAAATGTTCAGGGAAACTCTGTAATTGTCACCCTAATAGTATTCTGATCATCTTTCAAACATCCCAGGGTATTTATAAAATTTCTTCCTTAAAATATCTTACTAAAATGTCTAGGGGCAATTTGGTCATTTTCCAAAATGTCCAAGGATATTTTCGTTATTTCCCTTAAATCCTTCTGTACTGTCTCTAGTTAACATTTTACCCTAATAATTGACTGTGATTCCAAAATTTTGGGGTGTTACAGCTACATCGAGTTCGACGAGCTTCTGCATGCAATCATGCCTGACCTAACCGAGAGCGTTCTGGTCAACCAGGAGCAGCTGCTCTAGGTCTTCCGGTCTTTCGACCGCGATGACAACAACTACATCACGGCTATTAAGCTCGCGGGGTCCATGGCGAAGATGGGTCACCCACTCACCTTTCGCAGGCTTGCTTCCATGATGGGTGATGCCGACAGCAACAGTGATGGCATCATTAGCTTCAATGAATTCGCCACCCTCATGGCCAAATCCGCCGCTGTTTTTCTCGGCGCCAAGGTTGTCTAGATCGACACGGGGTTAATTTCATACGTTAAAAAAAATTTCATAACCCCTTTTTTTCTTTTTCTTTTTTCGTTTTGTTTTAGGGTACGTGTACGTTAGTGTAAAGGAAGGAGATTTAACAAAGATAAACCATTCAAGGGATATATTTCGGAATGAAGATTATTTATTTTCCCTTTGGGTTCAAGGATTATTGACTAACTGTTAACTTGTAGATACATACATAATCACTTTGTTCGAAAATGCAGTTGTTGTTGGTTGTGTTTCATTTTAATTTTAATTAGAAATTGGAATTTCATCTCTGCGAGTACGTTGAGAAACTGTTGATTAATGTTAATAAATACAGTAAAATAAAGAAGGATGAGATTACGTCAATTAATCTTAGAGCATTTATCGGGGTTCTTAATTTAAGATTCTTCATGGAAGTTGAGTTTTATGAGAAGAATTTCCAATCATTTTTTTTAAAAAAAATATATTATTTTTTAATGTCATTTGAGAGAAAAGAGAGACTAATTTTTTTTTTCTGTATAATTGAATCCAATAACTCAAATTGAGTTTTGTTCTATCACTAAAATAAAAAATAACAAATTTGTTTGAGTCTTATAATATCATGAGTTTCATAAAAAGTGAGCTGATCCAAGAATCCAATATGAATTCTTTCCCTAAAATGCTTCGTTTCTTGCTCTGCTCGGTTCTGATGCATTACTTCTCAAAATAAATCAATGTTGGCAATAATCTGGACCCCTGAAGAATACAGATGAACAAATTTGGGAGGTGGGTTGGTTTTATTTTAATACTTATTCATTGCCAATTAACGTACTTTCTCTGTCAAGGATATATAGAGTAGCACAAGTTTAGGAACATGAACAAGAAAGGAGCTCTCGCTGGTGCAAAGATCAAATCTGCATTTTACTAGTGCTTATACAATTTACAAAGAATGACTTGCGGTTTACTTTCTACTATTCATATGCACTTTACAACTAAATACTATGAGTGAATTTAACATGATTTTGATTTTGGACTGTTAATTGATTTTTTTTTAGCTCTATTGCAAGAAATGCATCCCGGCATAGATTCCTATAAAAGGGAACAATATACGCCTTACTACACAAGGAAGGATGATGAATTATATCAGATATGTATGTCATCATTGTCCTTAAGGTTGCAACAAGAGATAAAAAAAGGGCTATGAGTAAGACAGAAAAAAAATTAAAGGAATAATTTTTCTACAATTATTTATAACTTCTTTTTTTTTTTTTACCTCTTGCCTCTTTTTTTAAGCTTATATACCAACTAATCCTGAAGATGATATTTCTTTATTACTTTTACTTTCACACTGGCCCTGAAAAAAGAAGTATTACTCTAAAATATGTTATGATAATCATCTTCCCTCTTACACTACTACAAAAGCAACCTTCGAAGACGCAGAATCCAAGACGGTTGTATGAAAACCGTCTTAGAAGCCTACGCGGTGACATTTTTGTAAATAAGTGGTTCTTTTCAAAGATGGTTACGAAAAAACTGTCTTTGTTGATAACATATGACGTCGGGCCTAGACTAAAGCCGTCTTTGTTGTTTACTATTCAAAGATGATTACTCTTAATCGTCTTTGATTGGGTGTTGATTTTTTTTTTTTTACAAAGTCAGTGGCTTTCACTTTCAGGCCAGTACCCTAAAATACAAACCCCAAAGTGCGTCTGAGATTCACCACATCCCCTAGGCTCGTGCACGTCCTTTGTTTGCCACCGTGGTATTTTCCTCCGATTAGGCCGTGGTGGTCTCTGTCAACCAAAGATTTTCCCGACGCTTGTCCTTGTACAAGGTTGTGCTCACGTTTTCGCGTTTTGCAAAGCCAGGTTTTAGTTCATTGTCTTCTCTTTTGGATTAGGGGTTTGACATTTCGAGGTTTGGGGTATATGGGTTCCATACCATTTTATCATTTTAATCAGTTTGGGTGTGTTTCGGTTTGTGATTTCATCGAAGCTTCTATTCTTCATTTTGGTTTTAGAAGCCACCAAAGCTTCTCTTTATCTTGTTGAATGCGCATGTTTTGTTGTATTTTTGTTATTATAATAATCATAAATTAGTGCTTCAAGTCATTCCTTCATATACCATGAGTATTTTTCTCCTTCCATCCTCGTTGTGTTAGAAGATGATGAATTTTTTTAATGGGGTTCAAAGGGTAGAACTTCTAAAGGTATAAATTGGCTTTCTTGGGATAAATTCTCATGTAAGGAGGTTCATGAAGGGATGGGTTTCTGTAATCTATAGGCTTTTAACCTTGCTATGTTGGGGGAAAAAAGTTGGAAATTGATTTCCAACATTGATTCTATGTTATCAAAGGTCTTCAAACCTAAATACTATCTAAATGGAAACTTTTTGTATGCACAAGTCAAACATAATCCTAGCTTTTCCTAGCATAGCATTTGAAGTTCTTGAACATTGTTAAGAGAGGGCTATAGATAGAGTATTGGGGTAGGGCTACTGCTCGTGTTTGGTAAGATCCATGGATAAGGGATCCTCAATACAAATTCATTCAAACAATCCCAATGCTAAATGCAAGAATGAAGGTGGGTGTCACCTAATATTATAAGAACTAGAACCTGGAACAATGTGATGATACATGATCTTTTTGTTGAGGATAAGGCAAACAAAAACATTAGAAATTAATTTGATGCAATATGTCAAGAAGGATAGAATTATATATTGATGGCCTGCTAAACCAAGTACATGTATTGTTAAATCTGCAATTCTGCATATAACTTATGTATGAATAGGGTGGTGGAAACTAAAAATTACGATATGAACGGTGACTGGAAAATGATTTGGAAATTAAAAGTTCCCTTAATATTCAGAAACTTATGGAGAGCATATAGGGATTGTATTCCTACTCGAACTTGCTTGTAAACCAAAGGTGTCCAGTGTCTTGCTATTTGTGAGCAATTCAGGGTTAGAAAACTCAGCATATCCTTTTTACAAGCCCAATCCAACAAAAAAGTGAGGCATAAAATAAAAATTGAGAGATTTTTTTTCTATAAAGATAAGAGTGATATGTGAAACCTTTTTGTTAACATGTGTGATCTTTTTTACTTTAAAAAACAAATACTAAATGTTGAGAGACTTAAACTTCAAGTTTTAATTGCTTTACTCTTAGACCAGTGCTGCAATTCTTCAAATGCACCAATAGTATTAAATGTTGAACACATGAAGCTAGGGAGTTAGGATGTTATGAATAGATTGCTTGATACTTCAAACAACTTTCATGATATCATTTTGGAATTATGCAGCAAGGTTGATGAACATCATAGAGCTAGGATTGCCATGGTTCTTTATGCGAGGAAAATAACGAAACAATATTACAAATATATTTGTGAGCATCAAATTCCCTAGAAAAGTTGATGGTAGCAAATCAATCCATTAATTTTGGACATGTGGATAATAATGTTAATAACAGTATCACCCTTCAAGAATAGTTATGAGTCCGCGTCGATTGATACTCTGATTTTATTTTGTTTTCTAGTATATCTGCTTATAACAATATGTATAGCTTCATAGGTATGGATGGTGCCATTACACTTAGTTTAATTCCTATGTGGTTGCTGTCTGAGTGTAAATTTAACCTATATAATCAATCTGCAATTTTAGTTATTTTATTAGTGAAACTAGTTTCCTTTTTTAAGTTTTAAACAAGCCTGTTCCTCAAGGGAGTAGCCAAAGATTACTGCATAGTGACCGCTGAATAGTTAAACTAGCATCAAAGGAAGTTCTGACCTAGTAGTCAAAATGATGTTTTATGTGGTTCTGTATTTTTTAACATACACCACTCTTTGATTTAAATTCATATATATTACCTGTACCAAAATAGAAAATAAGACTCATTAGTGTGACAAAATACATTTGATTTTGCTATCATCAATCGTTATTTCTGTGTTCTTTGTTTCTAACCACCACTTGATTATAATGATGTAGGTGGGGTGCCGTATTGATGTGCAAATTAATCAGATAGTTGAAACTAAAAACATTTTGATAATTAGTGAAAAGGAAGCTTGGGCTAGTATTCAAATCTGCCTATTTTCTATTCTTCCTTGTTTCTTAGCTTCATTGTTTACAAAGTTGGAGTTTTTAGGCTATTCTTTCTCTCTGTTGTCTTTTGAAATTTCTGCTGTGCAATATGATACTGCAGCAAAAATTGTATCTTCGTGAGGGAACACTTGTTGATGGGATTGTGAAAAAGATCTTACTGTATGAAGCCCAAATTAAGCTAGGAAAAACTAATAGAAGGTTAGTGACTACTTGGATTTCTATGGCTTTGTGCATATGTTTTCTTGTTTGATAAATCACTATTTGTGCATATTTTGTCCCAATGATTTAGATTGCTATATTTTCCATGTCCATAGTTTCCAATGATCTAGTATGTTTTATGTAGCAAATTTGTTATATGTGTAGATCACAATAGGTTGTTCAAATGTAGATGAGTTTATGGCTAGATTAAAGACAATTTACTTAACACACTCCTGTTTTCTGAAGTTTATGACTGATCAGCTACAAATTCTTGATCCATTAATTAATACAAAAACTGCACCACAAAATGTAGATGAGTTTATGCTTTTGCATTTCCTTCATCCTATAGAAGCCTTCTGAAACGGTCTAGGAGCTGCAGTTTGCTGATGAACACTTACTGTTTCTCTTCACTGTCTTTCTTTCCTAAATAAGTGAGGCAATATAACAGCTTCAACATGCTCTTATTTTCTTATCACTATTTCAGTGAGTTTGTCGCTTCCACCATCCTTTAAAAAAAATTAGTAGTAATAAAATGTTCGTCTTTATGTTTTCATTACCTCGTACCTCCAATGTTTACCTTTGTCCCTGGATGTCTATCTGAATCGATGGTAAATTATTATATGTTTCTATTCTAACTCCATTATATAAAGTTCCATCTGGATTGCTAAATTTTGTTCTCATTAAATCGTTGCATAATCCAAATTGATGTTACACATACTGTATCTATTTTCTTTATTTTTCTATCTTCTAGCATTGGGAACTTCACATTGAAATTGAACTAATTTCCCCCAAAAAAACACAAAGGATGAGGTTTATATTCTGCAGTCAGGATTAGTTTGTTTTGTGTTTAAAACATCTTATAATCAAAATTTTAATGTGAGAGCTTCAAAAAAGTTTACTAAAAAATAATTAGAACCAAACATGCTCTTAGATTATCAGCTAGGTTTGGCACCCAGCCCAAGTAAAAAAAATAATGAAAAGGATCCTCAAGGTTTGTAGTTGACATCAGGTTTGACTAATCATATACACTGAAGCTATTTAGGTAATTCCAATGTTGAGTGCAGGCTAAACATGAAATCAATTGTTTGGAGCTTCCTCTCATTGAGCGCATACGAGGACCTGATTTAGACAGGCTTCCCTCTGTATTAGGTGGTAAGTTTTAGGAAAAACTCATGCCATGAATATTTGAATGTTTTGTGAGGTTTGAATTATGCTACTTTTATCCAGTGATGATAAATTATATATGAATTTGTTCATTTGTTGGGCCAATTTTTAGAATAAAATTTATGCATGCTTAATAGTATGACAGATGCTATGGTGAGCAAGGAAGCACAGACACCTCAAGATAAATAGTCATATTTGTGTTTTGCACATGTTGGATACTTTGAATACTTTTAGCTGCATTTTTACAATTTTTTTCCTTTTTTTCCTTAGCTCTTATATCAATACAAATGATAATGTCACAATAATTGGATAAGTTATAGCATTTTATTATGTCTTTAATGACTCATGCTCACTTTTAAAACATTCTTTCTCTTTATCTAAGATTTGTGTTATTATGTTAATTTTATATATTGCAACATAGCCTTGTCTTTGTCCTATAATTTTTATAATTTTTCATATCCTGTGTCTTGTTGTATGCATGCATTGCAGTGGTGACATTTCTAATGTAAAATTGATGATAGAATATTGGTGATTGAGAGCTACTTCCCATTACCAATAACCTCCTTGAAAATGAGGGTTTATAGCTTCAAATGCTTGTAATATGCCTTCATTGTCTCAGACTCAGTTTAGAAATGTTTGATTGAACTTCTTTTTTCATAAAAGAGTTTTTTCCCTATTATTTTCTAGCTCCTATATTTATGAATAGCTGGCCTTCTAGAGTTGCAGATCACATTCTCATTATTCAATGTCAGATTGGTTTTATCTGGCCCAACTTATATGAAATTTTGTATATAAATAGAACAGGTTGAATTTGGCCTAATGTAGAGTTGTGGTTCTTTGATATTTATGAATGTAGGATGATTTGGTCACTTAAAAGTCGTTTGCAATTTTGCATGTTATATCTTTGGCATCTTTTCTGATGCACATAACAAGATTTGCCTTGTTGTCAATGTCATTAATGTGAGTGCCTCATAATTATTCGTTGATTAATTTCTTCTCATCATCCATGATACATGCAGACAATGCATTTGATTGGGTTGTGATAACGTCTCCAGAGGCAGGTTCAGTCTTTCTAGAGGCTTGGAGGTGAGGAATTAGGGTTTGTTTGGTTAATTTGTGCAAAATTGCTCTTGATTAGAATATATTTTAGATAAATTATTTATTTTGAATTGAAGTAAAACATTTAGACAGAAGTAACCTTTAGTACATCCAAGTGATTTTGAAAATTTATCAGAATATTGTTTTGTCCTCCTAAAATAAATTTTGGGTTATTGTGGAATGCAAGCCAAATATGCACCTATTAGTTGCTGACTAGTGACAAAATCACAATCTACAGGGTGAGGGCTCACTAAAGTTTTTAAGCGTCATTAATGTTTCTGCTAAATTTTCATCATTTATTTTCTTTAGTGACTTGATGTCTTTGGCCTTTTTTTCTCTAATTAAATTTTTATACCATTTAATAATTTGTATTACTCCCCTTTAATTTTGTTATTATATGGGAAGAGTACTTGAAATATCTTTTGTTATGGAACATGTTATCCTATTCTCTGCGCTCTACTATCTAGATTGTGCATGAGTTGTCAAAGATGCATATGTAAATTATTCATAGATAGTTGTTTATTGTTTTGGTCTAATTTTGTTTCTACATTTTATAGTTGGTTAGATGCAATGATACAAAGAATGTGATAGAGAAAATCTAATGGTTCTCTGTTATTTCATTCATAATGGAAATACCCCAAGGATTAGGGCCTAATCTCCTAATCCAGTTTCCCCAATACCTCCCTAATCCTCTTCCCTCCTACTTAACTGCTCTTTATATGCAGTTAACTAACTCCACTGTAAGTGACAGTTGTTAGTTACATTTTACAATTGCTTTTTAAACCTTTCATGCATTCTAGCCCCATACACCTGCTGTATAGATGGTCTAACACCATCCTTCTTCCTTTTTGCCTCATCCACCACCATTTTATTGGCTATGACCACCCTGTGTAACAAATGTGTCCCTTCAATAAAAGCTGATTGACGGTGATCGATAATGAGATACAATACCTTTTCCAGCCTAGTAGACAGTACTTTAGCCACAATTTTGTATACACGGCCTATTAAGGAGATATGCCTATAATCATTTAACCCCTGTGGATATTAGAATCCATGCAATTTTGATAAATAAGCAGTTTTTTCATACAAATATTAGAATCCATAATCTCATGTATACTTATCTATTGAAATGAAAAAAAAAAAAAAACTACTAAGCCATACTGCTATATTATATGAAAAGACAATTTATATCCCTTTATCCTACCTTTATTCTACTGGAAGTGCTAATTGAGTGATAGAGTATCGTGGTTTTAAATAAGGTTCCTTTAGGACCTTTCCACAAATTCAATGGCCTATAGTGTTATCACTTTATCATTTCTCCTTAATGCTAGAATAATTCTCTGACAATAAGCCCAAATGTCCTTGTAACACCCCGTAGGCCTCCGACGTGTTATCATTAATAATATCAGATTAGCGTATAAAAATATCAATCAACTAGCTCAGCGGAAACATAGGATCGTTTTCTTGATACATTATGTATGGAATCATATAACAGAACCATAAAATCATGCTCCTGCTGATCCAGTTTATCAAAATCAACATAAATAAGACAGATAACAGAGCTTTAGGCAGAGTAACAACAAAATAAACATACACATGTACTCAGGGTAAAATCTCATATATATAATATCAAAGTTCTGTACAATATATACATCTCAGGTTCACACCACACACGGTGCTACAAAAGAATATAATCCCTCAGAAGGGG
>PYAF01002588.1:0-10157 GCA_007407185.1 Glycine tomentella
CGTTGAGTGCCTCTGCCTTATAATCCTTCGTCTGGGCCGGAAATGAGGCTTTCTGTCTCCGGGATTGTAGCCGTAAAATCCTCCCCCCTCGTACCTGAGCCGAGGATCAGGGGTTATCGGCCGGTAATTGCTCCTGCGTCATCAAGGGGGAATCCGTGATTGATCGGGTTCATTAATTGGAAGGATACGGGATCGTATCAGTAACAGATGCCCCCCGTCCTGGTTCTTCAGTATTCTGGGGGACCAGGACGTGTACAATTTTATTGGTTTTTGCTCGTCTGTGACCGATTCGACTATCTCGGCCGTTTTCAGAGATGACCGATATCCTGGGGGTCGTCGGGTCGGCGGATTGAGTATGACGTTCCGACAATGTTTTCCCCGTGCCGATCTTGACCCGAGTTCCTCTGGGCCGTCATTGGTGATCGCGTTTTTTCTTTCGGCTGTTTTCTGTTATTGGGCCGGTCTCATCTCGTCCTTTCAAAACTAATGGACTTAGGGCAACGAAACGTTCTCTAATCCCAGGGCGCCACGCGTCCCCCGTTGCTCTATGCCTTAATCATTACTCGGGTGCAGTTATGACGTAACCGCCGCTCCCACGTTCTTCAATGTGTCAGTTACTGCCCCTAATTTGAATTTCGACGGTTTCTTTCTTTCGTATGCCATACTTTATTCGTCCTTTCAGTCTCCTTATCCCTACCTGCTGCTTACCAACTCTTTCAACTTCCTTCTCCGTAGGTTTCCTCGAGCACTTGCGGTTAACTGTGCTTCTCGCTTCACCGTTGTGCTTCTCGCTTCACCGTTCACTTTTCAGGTAACTTCTCTTCGCTGTTCTTCCTTCTGTTTTGCTTTTCCCTTGCCCCCCATTGGCTTCTTCTCTGTCTTCCTCCTTTCCTCAATCGGGCAGTGCTGTTTTGCTTCTTTTTCTTGTCCCCTGGTCTTGCTCTCTGCAGAGGTCCTCCTTGCCCTCTCTTTGTTCCCGCCATGAATTATACTCCGGAAGAGGAGGCGGAGATTCGCCGCTTGTACCCTCCCCGCGTCGCCTTCTGGCTTTTTGGGCTCCCTCTCCCTGACGAGGAAAAGGAGAGGGCTTTCCTTCGGGTGCCTTCTGGTTTTGGGGCCCCTAGTACCCCTAGAATTTAAGTTCCGATAGCCCCTAGGCCCCCCGTCGTAGGTGTTCCTAGGCAATTTCCTCGAGGGCTTTCAGGGTCTTTCTTACGCCCTAGCTTTGTGCAACCTGTGCCAAGGGTGGGGGTGGCCCCTAGGCTTCCTGCTTCTGCCCCTGTTAGGCCTAGGCCTGCTCTAGGGGTGCCCTCCCAATATGAGATCCGCTATGAGCCTTGTTCCAAGTGTCTGGATGAGTTCCTCTACCTTTCCAGCAAAGACTTTGATAAGCAGGCCGAGGACCTTTTAGAAAAGTGACGGCACAACCCGGTTAGGGTCCCCCGACCTGCGCAGGGGCCGGCCTTGGCTTTAGGTGCCCGTCCCCCGGTGGCTGTATCAATTCAGGCTTTGCCCCTTTCTCCGCCCTCGTCGGCTCATTCCCCAGGTACCCTTCTAACTGCTGTTTTTTCTTTTTCTTGTTTTAGGTATTCATGGGTTCTCATGTTGGTGTTAGTGACTCGACAACTGGGTCTCGTCCTGTGCTTTTGGCTTTGCCCGATGAGTTCCCTTGGGTCGCTCGTGAGGTTCTGGAGTATTCATCGGTGTTGTCTTCCGATGACCTTGCCCGCTTGCCTATCGAGGTTTCTGAAGAGTTTCATGTTCGCCCGGCGGGGTCAGGTGTCCCTGTTTGCGTCGCCCAAAGGGATAATGAACCCCCTTTCTTTTCATTTTATAGTGAGGTGATTACTAGGGTAGGGGTTCGATTTCCCTTGTCCGATTTCCAAATGCAAGTTTTGAATTACTTGCATGTCTCCCCTACCCAACTTCATCCCAACAGCTTGGCCTTCATCCTCGCCTTCGAGACACTTTGCCGTCAGCTTAGCGTTTCCTGTACCTGCCCCTTGTTCTTCTATTTTTTCTCCGTCCAGGCCAGCCGTTCAGGAAAAGATGCCGCTGACCGAAAGGGGTGGGTCTCCTTCCGTGGTCGTAATGACACCGGCTCTGACCGTCGGTTGTTTTCTTTATTTTCTGACTCTTTTAAACATTTTAAGGATAAATTCTTTTTAGTTGCTGCCAATTCTGACCGGTGCCCCTTCTTCCTGACTGACTCTCTTGCTCCCAAGTTCCCTTTGTCTTGGTCTTCTCTTCATTACGAATTTCTGCCCTCTTCTTATCGGACCGACCAAGCCCGGTTGTCGGAGTCGGAGCTCATTTCGGTGGCTCAAATATTGTCATGTAAAAGTTCTGGGGATCTAGCGCCGATATCTTCTTATATTCAGAAGGGTTAGTTGCATGATTTTATCCTGTTGTCTTTTTCTTTTTCCTCTTCTGATGGATTATTCATTTTGCAGCTATCGATATGGGTTCCGACGGTCTTCCCCGTCATCTAGCGGCTCTGAAATCTCGTAAGAAGCGTCGTTTGGCCGATAGCCGAAACAAAGATGTGGGCTCTGATCCCACTCCGGTCGCTGCCGCAACCGGGCCGACCCCCGCTGTTGTTGGGCCGACTCTCGTCCCTGTGGGCTTAGCTACTGCCGTGGTTCCAAATCCCCCGGCCTCTCCGCCGCCCATCACTATTGAAATCCCCGAGAGTCCAGTGGATACTTCTGAGGCTCTGACTGCTGGTGGCCTCCCATCTGCTGCTACCGAGGCCGCCCAGGATGTCTCCCTGTCTCCGCCCGCCATTGACCATGCTGAGGCCTCTGGGTCGGGTCCCTCGTCGGCTGCTTTTGTCTTTGCTGCGGCCGAGTCGTCGGATGATTATGTTCGTCTTCCTCCTCGGGCTCTCTGGAACCAAGGTATGACCCAAGACCTCTTTGAGGTTCTTCGAGCGCCGAAGAGGTATTCCGACGTCGTTGCCTTCTCCGATCCTGAGCTGGAGGAGCTGAACACTCTGCAGTCGGCCTGCTTCAAAATAGGATCGCTGCTTGGGAGCCTGACTTCTCTGAACCTTAAGGCTTCTAAGTGGGCATCCCGGGCCGAGGCTTCTGAAGCCGAGGCCGAGGCACTTCGCCGAGAATTGGAGTCTGCTCGTGTCGAGGTGGTCGAGTCAGCTGAGGCTTTGAAGTCCGTTAGGGTTGAGGCCTGGGAGGTAGCTGCATCGGCTACTCGACTGACAACGGAGCTTCATGAGTCCAAGGAGTTGATTGCGAAGCTGACCACCGACTCCGAGGCCGCTCAGGAGATAACGGCCAAACTGACGGCCGAGCTGGACGTCCACCGGACCCAGGTTAAAGCTCTGGAACGGGAGGCTTCGGCTGCCAAAGCTGCCGCCAGTCGATTGGAGGAGCTGCTGGGGAAGAGTCAGAAGACGGCCGCTGTACGCAAAGCCAGTTGCGACGAATTGCTTGTTCTGAATGCTCAGATAATTAAGGATAAAGAGGAGAGTTCCAAAGAGCTTTCATTCGTCCGCGGCGAGCTGGAGAGGGCCTCTAAATCTTCATTCTATAATACCTTAAACCAGCTTAACCTCCTGAATCCTGGGGTGAAGTTAAACACCGAAGGTATGCACTATCGGGCCTACGTCAGCGATGGCCGACTCCTCATGCTTTCTGACAGTGATGGGGATGAGGGTGTTTCTGACGAGACTCTCGATGGTGGTGCTCCCGAGGGCGGTGTTCCTTCCGGTGACGCCCCTGGCGCTGATGATACTCCTGTCGGTGATACTCCTCCGGAGAAGGATGATTGAAGGGCCGGTATGCCGGTTTTCCTTGTAATTTTTCAACAATTTGTACACTTTTTCTTAACATATATGCTAGTTGACTTTCTATTTGTTTCTATTTGTTTCGTGATGTCTTTCTGATGGTTCTAATCCGCCTCTCGGGCTTTTAGTAACAACGAGATCTATTAACCGGTTTACTAAGGCTCCAACGGCCTGCTTTCCTAATCCGTCGTTTTGACTTTTAGGAATCCGACTAGGAGGGCTCTCCTGTTAGTCGGCGTACTAAGGCTCCAACGGCCTGTTTTCCTAATCCGTCGTTATGACTTTTAGGAATCCGATTAGGTTATTTATTTTCGTAATAAAAACGATTGAATTTGCACATATAACTGAATTCCTTATAAGGATTTTATTCATATTTAAGACGAGATTTGCATGATCTGTCGGCTCGATTTTTCCCGGGTTGTACTTCCCCGAATCGATCGATGAGATTCATGATACATCTGGTAGTATGCGGCATATAAGCCGTTTACATGAGAATCCGCCGCCCATGATCCCGATGACAGGTTGAGGTCCTGCTAAGGGGAAACACATGGGTTAGCTGTAGTATTTCTTGAGCTTGTCGGCGTTCCATGTTCGTCGGATCGATTCTCCCTTCAGTGTCTCTAAAGTGTAGGCTCCTTGGCCGATGTTCTTGTTAACTCGGTAGGGTCCTTCCCAATTTGCTGCCAACTTGCCTTCTCTGGCGTTCTTGTTTCCGATGTCCGCTCGTCGGAGCACAAGGTCGCCTTCTTCAAAAGACCGCGCCTTGACCTTCTTGTTGAACCTTGTTGCTACCTTGCTTTTGTTACGTAGGTCTCGGCTGTGTGCCGTTTCGCGGATTTCTTCTATCATGTCCATTTCAGCTGCTAATGCTCCCTCATTGTTGTCCGTTTGCTCCTTATTTTGTCTCCTCCAGGATGGCTGGCCGATCTCTACGGGTATCATAGCTTCACACCCATAGGTCATTCTGAATGGGGTTTCCCGTGTAGATGTCTGTACCGTCGTTCTGTAAGCCCATAGGACGTAATATAGCTGCTCTACCCAGTTTGACCCTGCCTCGTGCATTCTTTTCTTTAGTCCGTCCAAGATTATCTTGTTTTATCTGGAGGCCTGCTGTCATTGCCCTGAATCTTCCGTCGGTAAACTGGGTCCCATTGTCTGTTACAATCTCGGCCGGTATTCCGAATCTGGAGATTATACTTCGCTCCAGGAATTTCTGGACACGTGCCGAGGTGATCGAAGATAGGGGTTCTGCCTCGATCCATTTGGTGAAATAGTCTACGGCCACAATCATCCATCTCATTTGCCTTTCCGTAGCTTTGAACGGTCCTAGCAGGTCCATGCCCCATTTATAGAACGGCCACGGGGCTGTGATCGAGTTCAGTTCCGATGGGGGGGTTTGGATTATCCTTGCATGCTTCTGACAACTGTCACATCTCCTGACATGGTCCTCCGAGTCTGCCCTCATTGTTGGCCAAAAATATCCTGCACGTATGGCCTTTAATGCCAATGCTCTTGCCCCCATGTGCTGGCCGTTGATGCCTTCGTGTATCTCGGACAAGACATAACTGACTTGGTCGGATCTTAAGCATAGCAGTAGCGGAGTATGAAGGCCTCGTCGGTATAACTCACCATTCAATATTACATATGACGCAGCACTCCTTATTAGCTTCTTCGCCTCTGTTTCGTCATCCGGTACTGTCCCATTCTCCAAATAGCCGATCAGGGGTTGCCTCCAGTCTTCGTCGCCCGAGATGGTCATAACGCATGCCGACTGGGATACTTCTTGCTGAATGACCGATCTGTGGTTTGCGGTTCCTTTGGTGCTGGCCAACTTGGATAGGATGTCGGCTCTGGCGTTTTCTTCCCTTGGGATATGGGCGACTACCACCTCGTCAAATTCTGCCATGATTTCTTTGACTTTTACCAAATATTTGGCCAACAGGGATCCTTTGGTCTGATATCTACCCTCGATCTGTGCGGTGACAAGCTGAGAATCGGTAAAGATGTTGACTCTGGTGGCCCCCTGTTCTTTCGCCAGTAGTAGCCCGGCGATTAACGCTTCGTACTCCGCCTGATTGTTGGAGGTTGGGAAGTTGAGTTGTAATGACTGCTCCAAAAATACCCCTTCTGGGTTTTCCACGATGACCCCGGCTCCGCTCCCCTTGGCGTTGGACGATCCGTCGACGTATACTTTCCACACCTGGTCCGGTGGATCGGATGACGCTGGTGTCAATTCAAGGACGAAATCGGCCAAGGCTTGGGACTTGACGGCCTGGCGTGCTTCATAATGGATATCATATTCGGATAACTGGATCGCCCAATTCATCATCCTCCCGGCCAAGTCTGGTTTATGCAGAACTTGTTGGATCGGCTGGTTTGTTCGGACGACTATCGTATGGCTTTGGAAGTATGGACGGAGCCGTTTAGCTGCTGTAAGCAGGGCAAAGGCTACCTTCTCTAGCTTCTGGTACCTGAGCTCCGCATCTTTTAGTACCCGGCTGATGAAGTATATCGGATACTGGGCCTTGCCTTCTTCTCTTACTAGTACTGCACTGATGGCCTCGTTGCCGATCGATAAGTACAGTATGAGAGCTTCACCCGGCTCGGGCTTCGATAACACTGGGGGTGCGGATAAGCATGTTTTGATCTTCTGGAGGGCTTCTTCGCATATCGGACTCCGCTCGATCGTTGCTTCTTTCTTTAGTAGCTTGAAGAAAGGTAAGGCTTTTTCTGCCGATTTGGGCAGAAATCGGGTTAGGGCGGCCATTCTTCCAGTTAGCTGCTGTACTTCCTTTTTGCTGGTCGGTAACCGCATGTCTAAAATGGCTTTGCATTTGTCCGGGTTTGCTTCTATCCCCCGGTGAGTGAGCATAAACCCTAAGAATTTCCCCGCTCTGACCCCAAACGCGCATTTCAATGGGTTGAGACGTATACCGTGCTGCCTTAGTTTCTGGAATGTCTCCTGTAGATCCTGAACATGATCCCCGGTTACCGATGTTTTGGTGATCATGTCGTCGATATATACTTCGATGTTTCGTCCAATTTGGTCGGAGAAGACTTTATTCATCATCCGTTGGTATGTAGCCCCTGCATTCTTTAAGCCGAAAGGCATGACCTCGTAGCAGTAATTTGCATTGATCCCCCTAAACGCGGTCTTTTCTTTGTCGGCCGGGTGCATGGGGATTTGATTGTATCCGGAGTAAGCATCCATGAAAGACAACCAAAGGTATCCGGCCGAATTGTCCACCAACTGATCGATATTGGGCATCGGATATGAGTCCTTTGGGCAGACTTTGTTCAAGTCGGTATAGTCGATGCATACTCTCCACTTCCCATTGGATTTCTTTACCATGACGACGTTGGAGAGCCAGGTTGTGTACTGGATCTCTCTTATAAAGCCGGCATCGATGAGTTCCCCGATGTGTGACTCCAAGGCATGCCTCCTGTCCGGGCCGAGTTTCCTGCTCTTCTGCTCTACCGGTCTGGATCCCGGGTGTACTGCTAGCTTGTGGCAGCAAAAGGTTGGGTTGATCCCCGGAATCTGAGATGCCTTCCAGGCGAAGATGTCCTGGTTCTCCTTCAGGCAGTGGACGAGTTGTTCTCTGAACGTGGGGTCCCCCTGCTTGCCTATCTTTGTAACCTGCCCAGGATGTAGACCGATCTGGACGTCCACGAGTTCGTCGGCCGGCTCTGGTCTCCAATCTTCGGCATCTCGCAGGTCGAGCTCAATCATGTTGACCGGTCTCTTGGTGTCACCTTTCGGGGGGATCTCCATCGGTTGCCCTACCCGAGGGCATGGCGGAGAAGGTTGATTGGTTCGTGATTCTCTCACTGTGTTGTAATAGCACTGCCGTGACTCTTTCTGGTCTCCGTTGATAGTAATGACCTCGCCGCGATGGCCGATCATCTTCATCTTCTGGTGTTTGGTGGATACCATGATATCCCATTTGTGCAACGTCGGCCTTCCCAAGATGATATTATATTGGGATGGGAAATCGGCTACTGTGAAGGTCACCCTCTCCGACCTGAACCCTTCTTTCGTCCCCAGGGTGAGCTGAAGGTCGATCACTCCCTTCAGGCTAGTGGCTGAGCCGTTGAATCCATAGAGCATGGTCTGACAGGGTTTTAGGTCTTCGTCTCTTAAGTTCATTCTTCTGAACGCATCTAGGCTGATGATGTTGGCCGAGCTGCCATTGTCAACGTAGATTCTTTTGACTCGAAAGTTGGCCACGGTTCCGGTTATAACCAAACCGTCCTCGTGTCCTGGCATTACGCCTTCCATGTCTTCGTCGGTGAAATATATTAACGGGGTTCCGGATTTCTTTGCTCCCTCCTTCAGCCTTCCCTTGAATTGCGGTTTCTCCCTTACCGCCATCACCTCCCTTAGGTATTTCTTCCTTTGGTTGGCCGAGTCGCCTCCTACACCTGGTCCCCCCGTAATGACGTTACATTCAAATTCTGGTTCGGGGAATTCCTCCCTTCTGCTTTTCTTGTCCTGCTTGTTTTCTGGTGCGGCTTTTCTCTTATTCTGTCTTCCCTGGGTCTGGATGACATACTGTCGTAGCTTGCCTTCACGTACGAATTTTTCTATGGCGTCCCGAAGCTCCCAGCGTTGATCGGTCGTATGTCCGGGACCGTTGTGAAAGTCGCAGTATCGGGAATAGTCTAATCCTTCCCTTTTTATCAGTGGTGGGGGTCGGTCGACTTTCCTCATGTCGGTAAATGCTACTTCCTGCCATATCTGCCCCCGTGGGGCCGTTAGTGGTGTGTATTTATCATATTTTAACTTGTACCTTCCGGTTCTGGGCGGGGGATCAGCATTCGTTCGTGCTGGTCGGTGGCCATGCGTAGGGGTGGGTTGCCGACTGTGCTGGCCCACCAGTTGTTTTTCATGTCGTCGGCTCCTGGGTGATGGAGGCCTTCTTCCCTCCTTTGGCACCGAGTTGACTATCTCCATCTGTTCTAGCTCGAGGTACTTCTTAGACCGCATCCTGAATTCGTTCAGGGACTTGACTGGGTCCTTGTATATTGACTTGGCGAAACGGGATCCGCCGTTAAGGCCTGCAGAGATCAGATGGACGTGCACTTTCTCTTCTAGTCCTTGAACCTGTAACGCCGCTTCCTTGAATCGGTCCAAATAGCTCTGCAGTGTCTCGCCTACCGCTTGTCTGATTTTTCCTAGGGCGAACTGAGACTTCGGCTATCTTTTGCTCGTCGCAAAGTTCAGCAGGAATTTCTGTCCAAAGTCTTCAAAGTTATGTATAGATCGGGGAGGTAATGAGTGGAACCATACCTGGGCCGCTCCTGTTAATGTGGTAGCAAAGATTCTCGATATGATTGGCTCATCGATACCCCTCACGCACATCTGCATATCGAACTCGTCGATGTGTATCTGTGGGTCTTGGCTCCCATCATATTTCGACAAGAACGATCCATCAAAGTCCTCTAGGTATTGGGCGTCGACTATATGGTCGGCGAACGGGCTGTTGTTCTGATGGCCCCTACGGTATTTCCTTTGGTAGATCCCTCTGGTCGGCCCTGTCCTTGCTTGTCTGTCCGAGGTCGGGTTTGGTGCAGCGGCCGAGTGAATTAGATGTGCCTCCGGGGGCGTCTTTTCTCGCTCCGCCCTACCTCCGTTTCTTGTTTCAACGACGGGAATTGACGGTACTGACCTCGGCCTTCCGTGTGACCCCGGGATGTCCCGACTGTTCATTTTGTCGGTATCCTGGCATCGCTCCTCCTCCCTCTGTCTGTTGTCTCTTTCTTCGAACTGGGCGGTAATGCGTTGGATGTCCTCCTGCCGCTGGAGTTCATATCGTTTCTCCAAGTTCTCCATTCTGGTAAGCAGGGTCTGGAGGGCGTTTTGTATGAAACGCTGGGAAGCATCGTGTTGCACCTCTTGGTGTGGATCACCTGGAGGTGGCATGTCCGGCCCCATGGGGGATGAATCTGTGTGTGAAAGGGCATCTTCCACCACCACGTTTTCTCGTCGATCCCCCCGGAGTGGCTCTCCATTCCTTTCCGCCTGGTGTCTTCTTGTGTTAGCCATTGATGGTAGGTGGGAATCGAAGTTTATCGTCCCCACAGATGGCGCCAATGTTCTGTTATGTGATAACAGGGGTATCCGGCGATGCCGCCGGTGATGTTTGTTTGTAGGACCTGACTCTTCCCTGTTGGTCTATGGTGATTAGACCAACGACAGAAGACAAGATCACGCTGACACGGAGGTAGTTGGGGGGTGCTGTGTGTGCCGTGAGGAATCAAGGGGAAGGGTCCGGATGAATTGTGCGTACCTTTCACCGTTGAGTGCCTCTGCCTTATAATCCTTCGTCTGGGCCGGAAATGAGGCTTT
>PYAF01002589.1:7734-19070 GCA_007407185.1 Glycine tomentella
CCTGATTATCTTGTATATATCTGATCTGTCTATGTACTTTTATGAGAAACTGGATCAACAAGGGCTGGATTTATATGCTATATATGAATGTATGTTGTATGTTATTCCATACATAATGAATCAAGAAAAACGATTCTTTGCTTCCGCTGAATAATGTTTTACGTTAATGAAACGCTAAACTGATATCGTTAATGATAACACACCGGAGGCCTACGGGGGTGTTACACAGTGTCTTGACCATAATACTGCTATTGATGGCATAAGAAATCCATCTCTCAAATATACCTGTGATACAAACAAGTACAGTAATATATATAATAATCCTCATTTTTCTGTATAAATGTCAACAACAACAGTCTCGTAAATCATTAATTGTCACACATGCACAAAATGATTACCGTATATGTGATCAATACATAGAATGTGATGAACACCGGTATCTCTAGGCGGCATGCTTCTAAGAGGAAAAAAGATCATGCTTTGCTTCCTACACTATCATTTGCCATTTCAGTTTAAAATTAAATTTAACCTTAAATATTAGGTGTTTGCTTCCTACACCATTTCACTTGACATTTCATTTTATTCCAATTGTCACAAATTAATAAAAATCTCACATCACAACATTAATACTTTATTTATTATACCACCATTTTCCTAATATAATTAACCATGTTTATGCTTACATAAATACAAATTTTTTTAAAAAATAACATTTTACAAAAAAAAAATGTTACAAATTACATAATCCGTATACTTCATATGGATTATGTAATCCATATGAAGCATAAGGATTTTTCGATTCTTTCTTCATATAGATTAGACAATCCGTATGTTACATACATATTAGCTAATCCGTGTGTTACACACAGATTAGCTAATTCGTATGAAGAAATGAATGGTGAATCCATTTGATTTTATATGGATTACCTAATCTGTATCATATATGGATTGTCTAATCCGTATAAAGCATAACATTCCCTAATCCTTAACATCCATATAGATATGTACAAACCATACGGATTACATAATCCATATGGACAACAACGATGGGTGTTTCAAAAAATCTCACTTACCTTCTACTCCGGCGACCCCTAAACGTCCGGTGAATGAATAAGCACCATTTCTGACGACCTCCGCCAACAATAAACGACCAATGCCACATAACTATGCAAATCAACAACCAACAATGAAGGACTAAGAGCAAAAAACAACCACCAGCTGAAGCAAATGACCATAACACTGCACACCATTCATTAATAACAATGAAGGGTAGTTTCGGAGTTAAAAAAAATGATGGGTGTATTGGAAAAGTGAATGGTGTAGGAAGCAAAACCCTTGGCTTTTAGTACTCTTTCCCATCTTCTGGCCTGCCACTCAAAACCCTTCAACCCTAGATTATGCAAGAATCTCTCTTATGATAGTCTGCTCCTTCTATTATGCTCCAGTTTACTATGTATTTTACTGCAATCCCTACATAAGGACTTTCTATTTGACCTCAATATCTGTACTTGGAATCCTAGCCATCATCAACCTTCTAGCCCTTTCACTCTCTTCCCGTCACTTACAGCCCTTTAGAGCATCTTTATTTCTTTGCATGGGATTTTTAGGTGTCATTCCTACTGTTCACGCTCTAGCAACCTATTGGGACCACCCACATGTTGTCGTTGCGCTCGGGTATGAGCTTCTAATGGCAATTCTATTCACTACCGGAGCTGTGTTCTATGTTACTAGAATTCCAAAGCAATGGAAGCCTGGGGCATTTGATATTGCAGGTCACAGTCATCAGATTTTTCATGTTTTTGTTGTTCTTGGGGTGCTTGCACACACTTTAGCCACACTAGTAATGGAATTTCGACAAGAATCACCCACATGTACATTTAGCCAACTCTCAAAATTGTCAATAGTTGTCAACATTCTATTCTTGTTGGTTGTTTCCTATTGGATTGTCATTCTTGGAAGAAATGACTAGCTATATGAGCAACCACCAGTTCATGTATATATCAATTATTATTTATATAGAAGCAGACAAGTTTAATTAATAGTACACATCTATATTTTGCACCCTTGACTCTACCGCAAAAAAGAAAATGAAAAACAGCCTCTTGTAACTCCTTTTCGATAACTACATAAAATTCATTTAAGATGGAAAAAGAAAATTGGAAATTTGAGGAATCGACAAGATGTGATTTGAAGTAAACCATCCCTGCATTTAAAACTACTTACTGATTAACGAAGAATGCCAAACATTGTTACCATATGAAAATAAAAATATGAACAAATTCGTAAGATGTAAGGGCTGCTTCTACAACTTGAAAAAACAAACACTGGCCTGACAAATGAGGCCTTATTGTCATGCAACTGCAACCTAGTTATCAGCCGTAAGAGTAAGAGCATTTTGACCTCAAAGCTAGAATTCCATTTTGAATAAGCAAAAGAAAAGTAGCAGGAAAAAATTAAAACAATTTAAGACATTGCCAATTAGCTACGCAACAAAGCCTTCCCCTTCTATGGCCATGGTGACCTCCTTCACGAAACACACTATAAATTTGAACCCCCATAGAAAAGTATGTACCAAGCTGTGTGAAACCTTTCAGAAATCTTCATAAGTAATCAGTTCTGCCTCAAATACCTCCTCAGTCCAGCAATCCTTGGCATCACTTTTAGGTATCTTGGCAGGCATCTTGCAAGGAACCAGTTCCTATCTTTTTCTTTTTCTTTTAATCATTTTAATAAGAAAAGTTTATCATTCCTTAACTCGTGACTTCAATCATATCAGCTTCATTGTCACTGTAATCTCCCCAACACTTGCTTGGCTTTTTCTCATCTACTGCATCCTTGTTGGTTACTTTATCATCTTTACTACAACCAGATGGAAGGCTGAGATCTTCCTGCTTTTCTTCTACTTCAGGATTTTCACTGCTGGCAGATAATTCTTTAGGATTTTGCTCAGCGTGCTTCTTTTCAGAACTTACATTTGTTGAAAATGCATCTTTATTTTCCTCATCCAGAGTTTGACTTTTGTTTTCAAGATCATTTTCAACATATACAACTTGTGCTGAATCAGTTGAACTGGTTGGAGATGTTGCAAACCCATTTTGATTCACTTGGATACCATTTAGTGAAGCAGGATATCCACTGGGTGACACAGGCATACCATTGTGAGACACTGGGGGAAAACTATTAGGAGAGGCTGGAATTCCATTTGGAGAAGCCATATATCCGTTAGGAGGCACAACATAGCCATTAGGTACCCAATGTTGGCCAGGTACGAACTCTGTGGCATGTGGATTCATTATTCTAGGAGGGCTATTGGGGTTACCATCAGGGGAAGGTTCACCTGAGAGGAATACAGTTTTATTCCGTGGAACACGGTTCCCATATCTGTTATAGCAACCAGATATTCGTGGACCATATGGAACCCTAGCAGTAGCAGACTGATGTGGAGATCTTCGGGGACTGACTGGAAGCAAAGGAGAAATATTTACTGGTGGAGGCAAAATACCACCATGATCTTTGAAACCTGGAACAGGAACAGAGCCAAAAACTGGAATTGTCGATGGATTGAACGGTGGTGCAGCTGCAGAAAGTTTCTTGGTTGGTTCCTTTCCTGTTTCTGTTTCTTGCTTTTCTCCTTCTGATGGTTGTGGATTACTGATTGCATTGTCACTGGATGGTTCATGTTTCTCATCTCCCTCATTAACCGTCTCTTTCGACACAGAGGCATCATTGTCAAGTAACTGTTTTTTACCTTCAACTAAAATGGTTAGGGGATTTAAATCGTGGCAAGTTGCTTGAAAACTTTCTTGCACTTGTATCTCTGAGGCACCTTTAGAGGCACTGTTGTTCATATTGTGTAAGCAACCAGAATTCTCAACCTCCACAACTGTGATGTTTCCAACTTCAGTTTTCTTCTCTAGTATGGCAACATTGTTGGCTTCCTGGAGTTTAACTTCAAAAGCTTCATCTTTGGCCTTACTATTTACTGTTTCTGTATTATCTTTCACCACAGTGGTTTCCTTTTCTTCTTGTTCTTGATGGACAGGGCTTTGCTGTTTCTCATCAATTGATTTCTGAGAATAATCTTCCACATCATTTGTTGTTGCCATGATATTTTGAGTTTCCTTTGTTGTAACTATCATGCCACTCACCTCAGAATTTTGTTGAATAGGATTTCCTTTCGGCAACTGTTCAGCCACCACCTTCACAATTGTCCCAGGTTTGGCTAGGGCTACTTCTTTGTAAGAATAAAGTTTACCTGCTGACTGAACACTGATGCTACTGCTAGAAGGAGCTGGTTTAGCAATTTGATCACTTGGTGCTGGGCTAGCTGGAGCTGACTTTGAGTCTGCTAACTTCTCTGCTCCAGCAACTGGGGCATTGCCATTATTCAGCTTTGGACTGAAGCTTGCACTCTTAACAAACTTTTTTGGAACAGAAGGGGATGGCCCAGCAATAGTCTCGATTAAATTTGTTCTTGGAGAAGAAAAATTAGAAGGCTTTCCTCGATATCTTGATGATTGGGAAACATTCATGAAGTTAGTATTCAGTTTTGCTAGGGTAGGCCTCCTTGATGAAGATGACTTGCGCCCAGTGAGTGAACGACCTTTGGGAACAGCCTCCTGCCATCCTTCATCTGAGCTGTCATCCTGTGCCAGGTTATGACTTTCATTGAGCATTGTTTGGTCTAAGTGAGTGGACTCAACTTTATCAATCCCGTGGTCTTTAATTTGAGCTTCAGATTTATTTTCTTTGTCACTAGTAGTCTCTGTAATTGAATAACCTTGAGACATGTCTTTATCCTTCTGATTTTCATCTGAAGCTGTTTCCCAGTTTTGGCCTGGTTTTCCCTTTAACTGTAAAATAGATGATAATTTAGTTTCTTTCAATAAGAGATAGGAAAAGAATGTTACAAGTATTAAGTAATAAAGAAATGCAAGTGTATTCACAGGTATATCCTGGGTGGTAAGACGCTATGTATTACCTTGGCACGGGCCTTTTTCTGTGCTTCCCGCACTTTCTGATCAGCATCTGGTGTTATGTAATCCAAGAGGTCTGACACACTGATAAAAGGCATTTTTTATTGTAAAAAATTTAAATGGAACTTGAAGGAAAAAATAAACAGATTTCATAAAAATAAAAGTCTTGCAGGACTATATTAAACATATAAAGCATTCCTCAGTCGGTGCAGTAAGCTTTAGGAAAGTTAATCCTTGACATTTTTCATGTAATAATAACATAATTTCAGTCAAAAGAATAAACAAAAATAATATGAAGAAACAACAATGTTAAAGCAATAAAAAGCATATATTCACAATGTAATATAATCCAGTAATTCAATTTTCAAATAAAAATTTTGTTGTAAGAAATCACAACATAGGGGAAACTGTGATTGAACTGTTTTGTCCTATCACTTGATTTACTAGATTAGAAACACAGAATTCGAATGTGACATGCGCATTTTATGCATAGCTCAATCTTTAATCATTTGAATTATGAAGTACTCCACATCTCTTTTTTAAATGATAAACAAACAGGTTTGCATATTGTTCAGCCAACTTATTAACCTTTGTCTTTGGCCTGTTATACTAATAAGTTTACATGCTTACGCAACAGGAAGTCTTGTTTTTATTCAACAGAAGAAAACTCAACAGGAAGTCTAAACACATTCCAATTCAATCGAATGCATAGAGCACATGATTGTGTTCCAATGAGCTGAAAAGCCATCAATTGAACCTGATAGACTGACATAAGTGGAACTGGTTCTAATTGTAATAACTACCTTAAATGACCTTTGCTGGAGATTGAGGCATCTGGCTTAGGTGTACCATTCCGTGCAGCTTCCTGTTGCTCCAGAGCCTTTGACTCAAAGTATTCTAGCCATGCAGCTGCATCCTGTAATACATTCATATATGTGCATAAGGAACAAGCATTACTATTTATGTATTTTAATCTATCATTAAAAAAAAAAAAAAAAAAAAAAAAAAAAAAAAAAAAAAAAAAAAGCAAAGGTAAGACTACCTGTGTCCTTAGATCATCAGAACCAAGTTTAGCCTGCAGGATTTGGAGGGTGGTCTGTTCATGCTGAACACTTAGAGAGTATGCTTCCATCAAAGAAAGAGCAATAGCTATTGCGTGATAGCTTGCAGCAGTCTGAAAAAGTAAATAATTATAAAACAAGTTAAAAATGCCAACTACCCTGATCTGATGCATATTTGTGAAGAAACTGAACATGAGATATTAGTGTATTATAAGGAGCTGCAGTTATTAAACTGCAGTCTCATCTAGCTTCTAGTAGAAGCTAGTTAGTTGTAAGTAGTTAGTTAGCCAATTCTGTTAGACTCTCTAACAGAATTGTCTATATATACTATTTGTAAACCTGAAGTTCATTGAGTTAGTAGATGATATTTTACTTCTTCAATCTCTCTCTCTCAATTCTCTAAGACTAGAAACTCTATGATGGTATTCAGAGCTTAGTCGATCATCAATGGCGACAAACTCTATCTCTTCTTCCGCTTTCGCTTTTCCAAATTCGATCTCATACAAGCTTGATGATTCAAATTTCCTTCTTTTACGACAGCAAATTGAACCTGTCATCAAGTTGCACAAACTTCAAACGTTGGTCGCGAATCCGCGAATTCCCTTACGATTCCTTACTGAAGCAGATTGTGATGCAGGAATTTAGAATCCTGCATATGAGGCATGGGAACAGCAAGACCAGGTTCTTCTTGCCTGATTGCAATCGACTCTATCCACATCGATCTTATCTCAGATCATTGGATGCGTTCATTCCTACGAGGTTTGGGAATGGATCCATGATTATTTCCACAAACAGACGCGAGCCAGAGCAAGGCAATTTCGAACTGAGTTGTGCACAACGATTCTTGAAGATAAGTCCAATCGCGAGTTTCTGCTTAGGATCAAAACTATTTCCGATGCACTAGCTTCTATCGGAAGTCCAATTTCTCTTCAGGAACACATTGATGCTATTCTTGAAGGACTTCCACAAGACTATCATTCAGTAATCTCAATTATAGAGAGTAATTTCAACCACTACCTATTGAAGAAGTTGAAGCATTATTGCTAGCTCACGAAGCTCAATTGTTGAAGTTTCGAAAACACACTTCTTAATCGCCTTCAATTAACCTTACTTAGGCGAACCCTAACTCCTCTTCACCGTTTGGTTCTGACTCTTATGCAGCATCGAACAAGTCCTCACGATAGTATGATTCATCTGGTCGTGGAAATTTTAATCACGGTGGCTGTTGTGGTGGTGGCGATGGCGGTCTAGGCCATGGGGGAGGACGCTTTGCAAATTTTCAATGTCAAGTATGTTACAAGTATGGACCTACTGCATCTGTCTGTCACTATAGGTTTGATTAGGGCTATCAACCTAATCCTTCACTCACTCTCCATGATCCTTCAAATCAAGGAAATACTCAGACTAACAACTTTAGTCAAAATCATTATTCTAGTCAAGGAAATGGTTCTGGTCAAAATAACTATGGACAGAACAATGGGTTCATATCATCAAATTCGTGGAGTCAAGGTACCAATCCAAACGGATCAATGCAAAACAATCAGAATCAACAGCCTCCAAGTGCAATGATTGCAAACTCTAATTCTAACTTTCAGGCTAGTATTCCTACAACTTGAATACCAGATTCAGGTGCCTCATTTCATGTAACAGGGGGGAATCACAGAACATACAGCAACTCAGTCCCTTTGAAGGTCCAGACCATATTTATATTGGTAATGGACAAGGTTTGCCTATTCATTCCACTGGTTCTTCCACTTTTGTTTCTCCTATTAATTCTAAAGTGTCTCTATCCTTGAATCAGCTGCTTCACGTGCCTACTACAACAAAAAATCTTATCAGTGTCAGTAAATTTGCTCTAGATAATAGTGTATATTTTGAATTTCATCCTAATCATTGTCTTGTGAAATCACAGGGAGCCAATGAGATTTTGCTTAAAGGCTCACTTGGACCTGATGGTTTATATATGTCTTTCCAAATCTTCATCTCCAAGGCTCAATTCCTGCCAGTTCAGGTTCTTGCTTTGTTTCAAATTCTGTAACCAATGTCTGTTCTGATGTAAATAATCTCAATTCTGATGTAAAAACCACTTCTGTTGCAAGTGCATGTACTAGCACATGCTCTCATACACTTTGGCACCTTAGATTGGGCCACCCTAGTTCTAATGTTTTGAGACTTGTTCTTAATCTTTGTATGATACCAATCTCTAATAAAAATGTCTTGAAATTTTGTACGGCTTGCTGTGTTAGTAAATCTCACAAATTACCTGCCTCATTATCTGAAACAGTTTATAATCAACCTTTGGAATTAATATATAGTGATCTATGGAGTATGGAGTCCTGCATACATTCCTCCAAAAAATGGTTTTTACTATTACATGGATCTCTTGGCTTAAAAATAAATCAGAAACCTTCACTGTTTTAACAGTTCAAGCTAATGGCTGAACTTCAGTTTGATTCCAAAATTAAAAGTGTTCAAACAGACTGGGGAGGGGAGTTCAAACCTCTAACCAATTTTTTAGCAAGCCAATGTATTATTCATAGATTGATCTGTCCTCACACTCATCACCAAAATGTTCTAGGATTTTGCTTCCACTACAGCAGTATACTTGATAAATAGATTGCCTGCTGCCTCTCTGAATTTTAATGTTCCCTATACTGTCTTGTTCAACAAAAAATCCAGATTATAACTTCCTTAAAGCCTTTGGTTGCTCCCGTTTTCCTTTCCTTAGACCTTACAATCGTGACAAGCTTGAATTTAGGTCTCATGAGTGTGTTTTTCTGGGGTATTCCACATCTCAATAAGGGTTACAAATGTCTTTCTCCTACTGGCAAACTTTTCATCTCTAAGGATGTTGTTTTCAATGAAGTCAAATTTCCTTATTCAGATCTGTTTGCGTCTTCCTCTAAGTCTGATTCACCCACTATTAAGCCCATCTCTTTCATTCCCTCCATACCTATTGTTCCTCAACCAATTTCTTCTCTTTTCCCCTCTAGCAATTCTTTTGCTAGTCCTACTTCTGTTGATCCTACAGCTGATTCAAATTCCAATTATAGTCCTTCTGTCAATGCTGCTAGTCCTGCTATTGCATCTGAGGTTCCTAGTCCTATCTTTGAAGCTGGATCCACTTCTGTGCAAGTCAATTCTCCTCAGTCATCAGATTTGTCTCCCTCTGAAGTATCTCACAGAGCAGCAATGGAGCATGTTCCTACAGTTAATTCTCATCCTATGCAGACCAGATCAAGGTCTGGAATTCATTTACCAAGACTTAATCCAACTTGTTACTTGCTCACTGTGAACCCAAGTCTGTAAAACAAGCTTTGGCTGATTCAAAATGGTTTAATGCAATGCAACAAGAATATGAGGCACTGATGAATAACAAGACCTGGGATTTGGTTTCTCTTCCAATAGAAAAGCAGTGGCTTGCAAATGGGTGTTCAGAGTCAAAGAAAATGCCGATGGGACCATCAATAAATACAAAGCTAGATTAGTAGCAAAAGGATTTCATCAAGTGGATGGTTCTAATTTCAATGAAACTTTTTCCCGTTATCATACCTGTTACAGCAAGGTTGATTCTCACCTTGGCTCTAACCAATAAATGGGAACTCTTTCAACTTGATATTAACAATGCCTTCTTAAATGGTTTTCTAGAGGAAACCATCCATATGCAGCAACCCCCTGGATTTGAAAACCCCAATACTTCTCTTGTTTGTAAATTGAATAAGGCTCTATATGGTAAGCAAGCACCAAGACAGTGGTTTGATAGACTAAAATCTACACTCTTGCATCTTGGTTTTTCTGCAAGCGATACATCTCTCTTTGTTTTCAAAGATACCTCTCATATCATCTATCTTTTGGTGTATGTTGATGATATTATATCACTGACAGTTCTGTCTAACAAAAAGTACTAAGATATGTCTTCATAATCATTTAAATAATAAATATTATCTTTCTTGGAATCTTTTATTTATTGGTAGTGGGGTTGCAAATAACACAAACAATTCAATCTTTCTATTTCTAGGCAGGGCAGCCCAACAGCAAGCAAGAGAAATCAAAATGCAACGTTTTTACTGCTGCTGCTTCTTTGTTCGTCCAGTAAATGCAGCCCAAAGACGAAAAACTACTAAGCCGTGTAAGTGGCGACAACGATGAAGGTGGTGGCACTCGTTAGCGGCAGCAAAAACAGTTGCTATGCCATGATGAAGGCTATTAACTATGGCCACGAGGTTTTTTTGTTCATTTTCTAGTTTCCTGGTCTGCGAGCGGTGACGGAGGTCCGACAATGGTGTTTGGTTCGCTTGCAGAGCGGGAAACGTGAAGGAGAAGAAGGTTTGTTTCGTGCATGAGAACTGAGGTGATTCGTTCTCTTTCATAAATGTTTTTCTATGGTGGGCCACATCCAATTGCGTGTCCGGAGGCCCAACCGTGTCCGGCGAACTCAGACACACCCGACATCGCATCGCACAACTCCTCCGAATCTGTATCCGGCGCGATTTCTATGCGGGACATGCCCTTGTACGGCTGCATCCGTGCTTCTTAGATCTCCAACCATATTTCTTTTCTTGAGATCCAAACTCAATGTCCTTGAGCCTCCTCAAAAGACTCAACCCCATTGAGTTTGAGGGGGGGGGGTATTAGAGTATTATACGGAGCTGCAGTTATTCAACTGCAATCTCATCTAGCTTCTAGTAGAAGCTAGTTAGTTGTAAGTAGTTAGTTAGCCAATTCTGTTAGACTCTGATAGGCACTGGACCAGGCAGAAAGAGAAAAAAGAATGGAAAGAATGAATTCTTTATTGAATGATACTCACAGTTACAATGTTGAGTGAATTCGAGGACACTCAGCCTCTCAAAACTCTCAACTTATCAGCTACCTTACTCTCAGCCATTCCCTGCTATTTATAATATCTAACCCTTCCCCATTAACTAACTAACAGCAACAGAATATTAACTAACAGACAGTCCTAGATCCTATCAATACCCTCCCCTTCAAGATGGACCTTGTCCCCAAGGTCCAGGTGAGAACAAGACAGCATGTATCTTCAGCCATGATCTCCTTCTACCTGCTGCCATTCTTTGTCAATTTTCTGGTCTGCACAGTTGGATTTTTGACCTTGATAGTCATGGCTATAGCTTCTGCCCAAGCTTCCCATAACTCTGTTTTTCTCTTCAATCTGTCTAGCCTTCATCATGGTGTCCATCAATGTTTTAGGTTCATGTAACCTAACCTCAGCTCCAATCTCCTCTTTCAACCCCTTCAAGAAAACTTCCATTAAGAAATTTTCACCCAATCCCGTACCAGT
>PYAF01002589.1:19170-47635 GCA_007407185.1 Glycine tomentella
GAGCTTCGTCCTCCATAGCCACCAGGATCGCTTCCATTTTCTCCTCCTCCCTCACTCCCTGCAGACGGAAATAACGTTCAATGCGTGCGACCCAGCCTACGGGATCGTTCCCCCCAAAAATCGGAAGCTCCATCTGCCGCCATTTACGCGACCCAGCTTCTCTTTCCTCACGCGTCCCAGCTTCTCCTTCCTCTTGGTTTTGGTTTCGCGCCTCCTTGGTCGGTATTTTCTCACCGACAGCCGACGCCGCCGGCGCTTCCATGGTCGCCGCTAGTTGCTGCAGGAGCTTTTCTATCGCGTCCAATCGGGTTTCCATCGTGACCCGATTGGCTTCCAGCAACTGGCGGTCAGCTTCCCGGGCTTCTCGCGCCTCCTCCACCGCCCTCTCCAGTGCCTCCATACGCGCCTCCATCTTGTTATTGTTCTTTGCTGCCATTAACGACCTCACAGCCCCGGAACGGAGCTCTGATACCAGTGATAGGCACTGGACCAGGCAGAAAGAGAAGAAAGAATGGAAAGAATGAATTCTTTATTGAATGATACTCACAATTACAATGTTGAGTGAATTCGAGGACACTCAGCCTCCCAAAACTCTCAGCTTACCAGCTACCTTACTCTCAGCCATTCCCTGCTATTTATAATATCTAACCCTTCCCCACTAACTAACTAACAACAACAGAATATTAACTAACAGACAGTCCTAGATCCTATCAGACTCTCTAACAGAATTGTCTATATATACTATTTGTAAGCCTGAAGTTCATTGAATTAGTAAATGATATTTTACTTCTTCAATCTCTCTCTCTCTCTGCCAATTTTCTTAGACTAGAAACTCTATGATGAGAAAGTGCTTTTAGTGAGCTTATTATTTAGCTTGTAAACGTATACAACTAGTACTTTATGAAATTGCGTTTCATAGAATGGAAACAACTATATTTCACAAATTTCATGTATCCATTGATCCTAACTTCTTTTTTAATTTCCAATACTACTCTGCTTTAATGACTTCAATACAATC
The DNA here is from genome assembly GCA_007407185.1 of Glycine tomentella. Lineage (NCBI taxonomy): Eukaryota > Viridiplantae > Streptophyta > Magnoliopsida > Fabales > Fabaceae > Glycine > Glycine tomentella. Next base: position 20,189 of record PYAF01002589.1, read on the forward strand.
ATTCATTGCTTACAAGAACCATATAACTTTACCATTGGAAAATAAATATGTTAAATCAATTTATAGGTCTGAGTGCTTTTTTGAAAATTTTCAAATAGGTCCCTATTGTTGAAATATGTAATTGGGTCCCCATAATTTAAATTTTCTTATTGGGTCGCTATGAAGCATGGACTCTGAAACGGACACTGAAAATGACAAGGACACAGACACTTTGACATGACTAATGTATAAAATATTGGAGATAGAGAAATCACATACACACACACAAAGAGAAAGAATATAATGAAATGAAATATAAATAACAATAAAATATCTAAATTGATGGTTTATTCACCTTTTTAAACCAACCTTCTATGTTTTTTCTATGATAACAAACCTCAGAAAAGGTGAGAGACATTATTTTTGTTAATATTTTATATTATATTGTAAGTTAACTTTTCTAAAAGTTAAAAAATGAATAATTTTTTAACAATATTAATGTGTGCCCATCCTTGTGGAGGTGTCAGCTCAAGTGCTTGAGTTGTGTAAAGGTGTCAGCTAAACTGTCCAAGCCAACAAAAAATAATTTTTTAATTCGATAATAATTAGAACTGTTAGAGATGTGTTGGTCAAGTGTTGGTGTCAGAAACGTGTTTGACGCAATGACACTTCAAACAAGAGAAGTCTATGCTTCATAGGTCACTATAATGTTATGCAGGTATTTTGGATTTAGGGTCACTAATAGAAATATTTTGACACTAAGGGACCTGAATTACAAATTCAAACTATAGGGGTTAGGGACTTATTTGAATTTTTTTTTTTTTTTTTTTAACCCATATGATCAGGTCAAGACAACAGCTGAAATGTTGAGAAATTGTTTACGCAAGTTAATAGATTCAACTAATGACAGCAATTTGAAATTAAACTTTTGAATTCTTCAAGAATCACCTAAGCATTTGTTTCTATCATCCAAGTCCAACCATACAAATTGCTGATTTAAAAGATAAAATATATTATATCGGCTCTTTGAAGCAGAGGAGGGCATGTAATAGACATGTTTGGTGGCTCCATCCTTCAGTCTAAATCTAGTCATCATCATTGTTGTTGTGGTGGTTGTATTGCTAGTCTGCTACTGCTACTATTAGTACTACTATTTATTGATTTAGCCTATAAAGGCCCCACAAAAGAATGGCCAAATATCAGAATCCTGGTTGGTTTTGTAAAACCACCACAGCCACTAGGTTTTTTGGGTCTTATAGTTTTGACTTTTGACAAGTTCATACTGCTCGAAAGACATTTAAACCTTGAAATAGTGCATGGGTTAACTGAACCACAATTCAAGCCAGGTGTTGTTCAACCAGCCCAAGAGTTCAGGTCAAGCGGAAAGTTAAAACAGTGATTTGCTCCCAAGAAATAATAATTAAGTAAAATATTAATAATAATTAAGTAAAATTTAAATTGAGAGGGAACCTGTATATGATCAGCTCCAAGTAATCTTTTGTTACATTTTAAAGCCTCATGAAGGTATCTGAGAGCAACATGGACATTCCCCAATCCTTCTTCCATCATTGCAACATTAATATAGGTGGCAGCAGTGTTTGGATGTGAAGGTCCACAAGTTAAGTGCAGAAGATACAAAGCACGATTAACATACCTAGATACAAATAAGGTAAAAAGTTTAATGTAATTAGTCACAGGAGTTCTCTTATGTGTTACAATAACTAGAAAAATGAAAAATATTACAAAACTTGAACAGTACAGTAAGTGTTAGCCAACAAATTCATAATGGATGACACCCAAATACATGTGCCTGTACCTTAATACATCCCTGTAATGATCTAAGATGAACACCATTAAAAATTGCCAGTTTCACTGGGTATTTTCTTAATATTATTTCACGAGACAATAAAACATATGGGATTGGCCCAGTTCTGATAACTTCACTTTTCCAGAATGTTTGCCAAGATGCTCAACTTTTTCCAATGATAAAAGTTTTGATGCTTTTTACTAATGTTAATTTACATTTGTTCTGTAATTTTGAAGAAAGCATTTTCATGGTAAAGCTTTCAGGCATTGCTGAAATACATAGAATTCTTCAATCAATTATGATCTCTGTAAAACCACTAAAATAATCCATAACATCAAAGCCTCATCTTCCTATTAATTGTAACCAAACTTCTATTAACAGAGGTAGAAAGGGTCCACTGGGACAGCGGATTCTCACATGAAAAACCATGAAACCCATTTTCATTATAACAAACAATTTATCTTAAGAATATGGTATATGGAAGCATACTTTAAAGCCAACTCTGTATGTTGGAGTCGATAATAGAAAACAGCAAGATCCCCATAACTTTTCATCGTATCAGGATGGTCCAGTCCAAGCTCTCTTTCATTAATATCTAGTGCCTTTTGCTGATAGATAGTTGCCTAGCAAAACCACAACTAAAGTTATTACAATGGTACTGAATGGAATTAACTGGGTACCTTATTCAAAAATGTTCCTTAAATATTAGGTCTCTATATTGAGTCTCTATTATTGATTGAAAGTGTTTGCAATTACTCAAAATGTACATTAGAAAATTGATGCCGTTCCCAATGGATTCTCCACTAATGATATGTTCTATCAAAACTAAGCAAAATAACTAGAAGAAAAAAATTCAAGATATAGCAGACAATGAAATATATATTTCACAAAGCTTCTTAAACACTTTTTTATCGTGATTCAGAGAACGAAAACAATAACTTGAAAGTCTTGTAGTAACTGTAGTTTAAACTAAAGCCAAAAAGATTTTTCAGTTCAAGGGTTTGGAATACAGAAAAAATTAAATAATGATATCCTTAACATGATACTGTGAAGTTACACACAATTCAGTGATCTTGTGTCATCTGAATGCGAAAGATAACATAGCAAAATTTAGTTCAAGTTGTTTCAATTTTTTTAATAACAAGGTATAAAGTCATATTTTAGATATAATGGTATATTTTTTAATAACAAGGAGAAGAAGGAAAAAGATTTTTGAGAAAAATTATCCTTCAACTCAAAATATATAAGTTAAATGGAAAAATGTTATATTTTAGAAAATTTATCCAATTTATCAAGTAGACAATTTGGTAAATTAAAATTAATGGCTCCTTTAATGAAGTTTTAGTTTTGTTACACCTGGTACATAATACAGTTTTAGTCTAATATAATGCATACAATGCGCTTACAATTTTCACAGCATATGTCACTAGTATTGATGAATAAACAGAGAGCACTTAAAGATATATTAAAACACACACCTGGTTGAAATCTCCAGTATGGTACAACACTACAGCCAATAGACTATATGCTCCTGCTGTCATTCTATGGTAAGGCCCACAAACTGACACTAATTTTGAGAGTGCCTTCAAGATTCAATGCAAAATGTTGGTAAATTTGGTTATTGGCTTCAGGAACAAACCAAACACTAAGATGGAAGAAATTATCCATACCTTTGTGCCATAGTTGACAGCATCCTCCAATTTACCTTTATCCAAGGAAGTCTTAGATGATTCCAAAAGTGTGCGGCCATCAGCAGATGAACAAGCTACATGCTGTGAAAATAATTGAAATTATAATTTAGTCATTAGGACTTGAGAAAAATAGTATTAATTTCCAGCATAAAATTCAAGTTACGTATTTTACCTTGTATATGGGGACCATGCTTACAATATCTGTCTTTCTAAAAGGAGATGCTGTATCCATTTCATAGTCCTTAGGAACCAGCTCAAGCCCCACCTGTTAAAGGATTCTCTTAATTGAAATAACAGTGGGATAAAGTTATCAACATCAATGTATTACAGAGTGGGCCTTTCATTTACCTTATGACAGAGTCCACGAAGAATGGAAAACTTTCTTAAATCTTGACCATTTTCATCCTTCCACTGCCACCCAAACCTCTTCAGAAGGAAGTTTTCTACCCATCTCCATTTCAGTTCGTCACAACTAGTAATATCTTCATCATTAGTTTCAGGTGATGGCATTCCCAACAATATATTTAAGCATGATGCTATAGTTGAAGCCAACTCAGAAACATTATCAACTGCTGCAACAACTGCTTGCAAGATATGCTTGTAGGCTCGAACAACCATCTCATGTATACATAGAGATTGCACATGAGGAAGTTTATCTGCAAGCTCAACCTGGCAGACAGAACTTGAATGAAAAATAGTATTGGACTATTTGTGAAGTTGCCTACTGTTATAAGGCACATTTATGTTAATATTAGAATAGAACATGTTGATGAGATTATGAGTTGCTAATAGTTAGGGATTTGATTGTACTAGCATTTGTGATTTGATTCTTTTTTTATCAACATATGGTAAATATAAATACAGCTATGTGTGTTCTGTTCAAGACACAGAATTAAACAATATTACACCTATGTACTTCTAAAAACATTCATCCTAGACTTCAAAACACATTACATATGTGTGAGAGAGTACATACTGTGTTTGTTATATACTTATATTATGAACCTAAGGGTGCAGAAAAAGATAAATAATTCAAAATAAAAAGTATTATTCACCAGTATCCAAATGGAACTGGTTAAGGAATCAATAAATAGGTTTTCCATTGGAAATCAAGGTGGGGGTGCATTTGTAGCATTAAACATTACACTTTCCTATAGAAACTTTCCACTTTTGATTCCTTGACCAATGCCCTAAGGGCACTGGATAGCATTCTCCTAAAAATCTTACCACTCGTCCTAAGGAAGACATTTGCAAGCCCCTGGTATGCATGAAATCAGTCAACGTCCTTCCATCAACAGGTGAGAGTTCAAGGGACCCAAAATCTGCCACCTATGAATTTGAAGTAACAATAACTGAACACATTACAAAATAACTTGGTTTTAATATAAACAAATTCAAAATTAAGAAACTAACCAGCTTTGGAAGTGCAGTTTCAACATAATATTTATGTGCCATTTCCATCAATTCATCAGGTGACTGCAAAGATGGAGAAGGTATTGAATCAAAGTATATTGATAAGATTAAGTAAATAGATTAATGAGCACAAGGCTAAGTAGAAATCATAAATTGATATATTCTTATTGAGAACCACATTACAATTACAGGCATTGGAAAAAGAAGCATCATTTGTGTAAAAAAGAAGAGATGAACCTTCAGATGAAGATCAGTTTTAGATTCCTTAAGGCGTTTATATGCAGCATCAGATAGCAGTTTTTTCCATATAGTTGCCTTTTCTTCATCTTGTCTCTCTAATTCCTGTTTAGTAGCTTCTGGCTTGTTTATGTCGTTGCCATTACATGGGGAAATATCCTTTCCTACTTCAGCTTTGGAGTTTCTGATATCAATCTTTTTCTTTAATTCCTTTAGTAATCCACCTTGCTTCCCAAGACCTTTAACAGCTGGTTCAACTTTAGCCTCTTCTGCCTTTTTCGGCTCAGTTTTCCCAGTAGCTTGATTTTGTAAATGTTGTACCCAACATGCCCCAAGCTCCCATCTGATAGACTTACTGTGTCTAGCGGTTTCTTCCTTCAATTTCAGTAAACTTTCCTCTAGGACTTTCCTTACCAATGACCGAGTAGAACATGAACATTCAATATCTGTGCTTTGGATTCGTTGAATTGCATTAGATGATTGGGGTGTAGATGACCTATGCAACAGCATCCTTAAGCTGGGACAATTTGAAAAGAAAATTGTATCAGGAGCTTATAAAACCAAATTTACCCCAAAAGACAAAAAGTAAAAGCACTCTCAAGCTAAACCACCCCAAATTAGCCCAAACAATTACTAAAACATACTGGCACTACTGCATTATAAGTTGCAAAGGCAACAAGTTTTCCCCCCTATTGGTGTATGGATTTTATAACATTTATGGTGCAAAAGTTTATTATAAAATAATGCAAGAATGAAGTTTGAAGTAACAACTCATGATGATCCTCAATTACTAAAATAAGTTAAGCTAGTGCAATAAATGACCTGTTAACATTCAATGCGTTTGCACCTCCTTCAGGCTGCTCCTCAATATCAATTTCCAAGGAATTAGGACTCCCCTCCAAATCTATGTCACCTGAGACCTTTACCACAGCTGTGTAGCCACAATGTCTTATAAGTACTGCACCTAAAGTAGGAGTATCCTACAACAAAAGGCATGCACAATTCATCAAAAACAAAAACCACTCAGTGCTACAATAGATTCATGAACTTATTTAACTCACATGAACAGTTGCACTCTCATCAGCAGTTATGCCTTTCAGCAAGTTTCTCTGAGCTAGTTTTTCATCAGACAATCCAAGAACTCGATTTCCATCATTTTTGCAGTCCAACTTCAAACTTGCATCAGATACATCTCTTGTCACTTTAATAGTTAAATCTCCAATTCTTTCTTCATATGAAGTTGGCAAAGCTGAATTACTGAAAGAGTTTTGCTTAATATCTACTAAATGCTTTATTGTAGAAACTGCTTTGAAGACTGATACATCAACAAATAAACTATGAAGTAGAAAAGCTTTCCTATCTCGAATTTGTCTCTCCTCTGCAGTTTGACAAGGCATTGCAGCTAGAATTGCAAAATCTCTGGCCCACTGTCTATTTTCATGCTTACCATCTCTGCCTTGTCCACCCCCATTTCCTCCCCATGTTTCATCTTCCATGGGAAGTGGCGGAAAGACTGATGGATTGTCAGAAACAACTGGAGGGACAACCCATGTGTTTGCACGAAAACCATAAGGAAGATTGCCAAACTGAAATGACACCACTATAATGGTAAAAACATCCTGTACAGTTAGCAAAGTAATTCTAAAAATCATAATGAGAAGTACTTACTTTATTGTGTTCTGTGAACGCCTTCATTAGTGCCGTGTAGGCCTGCAAGAAGGATTATTATTTATTATTTTCGATAAAAGAAAAGATTCTTATTTGGCCCAATTCTACAATGCAATATCAACTTGATGTTATCAAGTAATGGCAATTATATACAACATAATATATTTGCTGAAATTATTTACAGAAGCAACAGTATGAGTTTAAACTTACTGCATCAAACACCCTGCTTATCTGCTGAAGGAGACCCACCAAAGTATGAGTCACAAGTGGACGTTTTCCAGCGGGATAGAATCCTATTCTAGAAGCAACAATTGTAGTAGGTTTTCCACTACAAACCCTAACCTGCATATGCCAAATGCACAACAATCCAACATCAAAGAAAGATTATTCAGCCAAAGCTTGTTCAAGAGAAATGAGAAAAAACAGTATGTGGCATCAACCTTGTCTTTTCACACTAGCACATCTATTAATTTATCTCTCTCTTCCCTCCCAAGGTATATCACCATTCACCACCACTGGGTGTGGAAATTCTTTTTTGGTTTCAAAAAATTAGAATATAGGAGACATAAATCAGTAAAACAATAAATCTCACATCAATTTGAAAGAAATCATCTTCTGTTTTATCCTCAAGGAAAGGACGATTCGATCTCCGTATGTCTGCATCAAAACCAAAAGAACGTTAATGAAAACAAGGTTTCCAGTTCAACAATTCAACTTAAAATCAAGCATATTCATAATGCTTGAATAATCTGAATAATATCCAACCTAAGTAAAATCCACAGGCACAAATCATTATTCATGAAAGAGGAAGCAGAATTAAACACAAATTTACGCTTTTGTAAAGTGGTTGAAGCTTGCAGCTTGGAACAACACCATGTTGAACAAATGATCATTCATCTCTAAAACAAAATTAAAGAAAAATATATATAATGACACGCTTAGAGTTAGAAGTAGGAATTTTACCCAACTGTTTTCACAGAAGTAGATGATTTCACCAAGCAAAGGAAAATAACCCAAAAAAAATAGATTTGATTTAAATGCACATATAATTTACTCTATCACTCAAAACAACTAGTTCAAAAGTCACTTGAGGAGTGCTAGTAACACACTCTTTAACACACTTCTTCATACAGACTCTCTCTTATTAATTAAAATATATTGAAAATTACAAAATCAGAAGAGTCATTAAATAAGACGTGGGACCTACTAAATTTTGTGATTTCAAACAAATTTTAACTAATGAAAGAGGGTGTGTTCAAAAGAGTGTGTTAGAGAGTGTGACCCAGCATTTCTCAAAGTGATTTGGACAGAAAGAAAAACAAGAAAAAGACAAGAAATTACACTAACAATGCATCAAAACTAAACTCAACTTAAACTTCCTAAAGCAATTGAAACTGTAGAACTTGATAGGTACCGTTTTACCGTTTCCGCATTGCAAAATGCATACATTTTCCCCAAGCTAATTGCATTGGGTTGAAATAAGATGAAAAAGCAACAAACTAAAGAAAAACACGGTAGAATAGATATTTAAAAACAAATAAATAAATAACTCACATTGAAACGGCGGCGAAAGGTGCGAAAAGGAAAAGAAATCGTAGAACTGTCCGAGCCTGGGAGGTGGACACATAGAGATGTCAGCGTCAGCTTTGTCGCTTTTGGCATTGGCCGGGTCCGAATTCGGATCCACGGGTTTGGATTTCGGGTTAGTTTCGGATCCATTTTCTGAACCGGGTTCGGTGGGCTCTTTGGACTTGCCGGCGGAGGGTTTTGCGGAGGCGAAGGAGGTGTTGCAGGCCACGATGTCAAGGAGTCGCCGAATGTGTGCCACGGCGAGCTCTTCCGTGTAGTCCTCTGATAAAAGAAACATCAAAATGAGTGAGTGAGTGAGCAGTGATTGTCTACAGAGGGTTCAGGTTTACCGGTGTTCGTTACCTTGGACAATGGACAGATGGCAGGGTTTCAAGGACACGATTTCCACCGTGTCTTTCAGCCTCGCGCCTCGCACCTGTTCAACTCATTCTGTCAGTCGTTTTTCCGTTATTTTTTTTTTAGTTTAAATGCTCACTTTGGTCCATCATATTGTAACAAGTGGCAATTTAGTTACCGAAGAACCAGCATTCTGACTCAGCCTCTAGATACGTATAATTATGTTTTGTCCCAAAAACATTGTGAATTATATTGTTATTAAGTTATAATTATTGCATATTTTACATATTAAAATAAAATCACTTTTTGAATGATTAAATTGTCACTTTCTTACATTATGAAAAGTAAAAGTGATTATTTATCCTTTTTATTTTCTCGACCACAAGTATTTTTATTTTAAGACAATCCTGTTTTTAGTATTTTCTATATATCTCTGTAAATCATTGAGATATTTTTCAGTTTTCAAAAAAAAAAATTTTTACGTCTTATTAGTGGCTTCAAAAATATTTAAATATTAGTATTATTAAAGTTAATTAACGTTAAATGATTCATTTACAATTTTTCAACAATTGCATCGCATTTTTTTTTCGTTTTTAATTATAGGTCGTTAATTTGTTTAGATATTGGGTAGCCATTCGCGCGCTGTCCAAGTGATATATGTACAAAATGTACTGTATACCAAATAATTTCTTTTAGAAGGTATACCAAATAATTATTTTTGTTTTTGTTGGGAAAATATTAGTTGTTACACATAATAATTATTTATTAGCATGATTGTTTCATGGATCTAGTAATTTCTTTAGTAAAATAAAAGCACGGTGTTAAGGGCTATAACTCATAGATATAATAAAATCCGTAAATTATTGTAAATCCTTAATATTATTTTTGATTTTTAATGAATAAAAAAAATAACACAACAAAATTCATTTCATTTTTTTTTCTAAATACCTCTTTAAAGATATCTTAACACCTTATTAGATAAAATATTTTCTAAATAATACCTTGTAAAGATGTTGTTTTAGATTGAAAGTCGTGATACAAATGTTTTTTTTATAAGTAAAAATCATCGTCGTCGTTGCTTATAAAAAAACAAAAGAAAAAACAAAAAAAAAAAAGTAAAAATCTTCATTATGATTTATGAGACATGCTGAAAGCACGAGGAATTTATGCAAACCATGAACGAAACTGTGCCCCGCACCACTGCCTTGACTGGCCAATAGCTATAGTTGGAGTATGGTAAGGCACCAATTAATGCAACTGCACGTCGTCGTCGGCCATTCAATATCTTACCTTTTTTCAATAAAATATTTAAGCTAAAATACCTAAATTTGCTTTGGTAGTAATAAATGAATTTAATTTTGATATACAAATGTGTAAAAAAAATTAGATTATCAATCAATTAAAAAATATTAGGAAAATTCGATATCATTTAAATTACAAAATTAAAAAATTTGTCCACATATATCTATTTGTAATTGATAACGTAAAAGTCTTGCATTATTAATACATGGTTTACTGTAAGAATGAACACTCAGGCCTAAAAAGTAAACATGGTTGTATAATCCTTCAGAATAAAAAAATCATTTTTATTCCGAACATCATTCGTTAAAGTGGATAATTTTTTGCTAAATAAAAGTTTAAAAAGTCAGGAATTAAAATGAGTAATATTTACAATTTCGAAAATTAATTTAAGAACATAATTAAAAGAAAAATAATAAAGTAGAGGAGAAGCGTACCTCGTGAGATAAAGAGAAGTTGGTAAAGTGACAAGTCTCAATGTGTACCGTTAAAAGCTTTCGCACGTCTAGGATCCTGTCCGTGGAGATGCCCTGCAAAGAGTTGTTGAATATATTTAAGTTTATGTCAAATTTCCATTAAAAAAATAAGAAATATGTATTAATATACACTTAATTCAAAGATTTAAATTTAGGATAAAATAAAAATGACATGTGAATTTAAATTAATTAATTTGAATATATGAACAGTTAAAATTTTGAGAGAGAAAATTAATAACCAAATAAATGTGATTAATTTTGTATTTTTTTTATAAAAAACACACAAAAAGGTGTCTTTTAACCATGACATCATATTAGGAAAAAATACAATTACAAAAGCTTTTTCTAATATATAAAATATTTATTATGTAAGACTGATAAAATAATGTAGGCAAAGACGTATTCCTCAAACTTATTAGTTTTATTTGGTCGGCACCCGAATAGGGTACGTAAAACTTTTGAAAACAAAACTCCGTACATATTTTACATAGTTTTGACATTGTTTTCACCTAATAATATATATAATGTTATATATATGTAGCTTAAACGGTAGTATTAAAAGGAATAATTACCATCCACCAAAAAATTTAAAAAAAAAAAAAGGAATAATTACTATCTGATCCAAACGACAAAAAAAATGAAATAAGAAAATTGGAATTACTCCTTATCCCATACCTTGAGGGTAACTTGTGATTCGTCAGGTGTTTCTACTGTAATTTCGACGACGGTCGGCAAAACTGCAAAGGGTATTGTAATTTTTTATATTAGAAGCAATTTCCAAAGGATAGGGTGGAGAATTTCCAGAACCAATGAGATTAAAGATAAGCAATGGCATTTGGATATATACCACAAAGATGGCGTACGTTAGAGTTTGAATTTGAATTTTCTAAACACGACAATGATAATGCAACCATCAAAAATGAATGGAGCAAAAAATTACGTACTCGTTGCTAAAACTACTGAGCAAAGCACGAAACTCATTTTGTTTCCGTTTTCAATTGAAACCATTGAAAAAAGGAATAGTTATAGTTATAGGATAGTTGTCTATTTTAAAGTATAAAACAATTAGAATGGATAAGAAGCTAGCAGAGGAGGTAGGTAGATTATGAAGTTAACCTTTCTCTTCTTTTTTCTTCTTCTCTCCCTTGGCCTTGTGCGGTTTGGTTTTCCCTGTTTTGGGAGCCATTGCACTCCAACGAATATCAGTTGAATTGGTAATGTTCCCGAAATTTATAACTTCGTTTGGACGGAAATTACTAAGAGACAATAGTTGAATTCATCGAATTAATAAATAAACAAAATCCCTCTGCATGTGAACTGGGGAACTCTGGATGGCAAAATGAGAGGAAAAGAAAATATATATATATATATATATATATATATATATATTACGTATTAACAAAAGGAGGAGTTCGAGGCCCAAAAAGGAAATTAAACTATAGCATGGAAGCAAATATAATTAAGAATTATTATTTTTTTGAGAATTTTATTGGGAAATAAAAGAAAGATTGGATAGTGAGGAAGTGAAGGAAGTGAAGCTAAGAGCTTTTTTGGAGGGTAAAAGGAAGGGAATCGAATAGAAGCAGAGAGATGGTTGAGGAATTAAGAAGCAAGTGAAGTGGGGGGACACAAAGAGAAAAGGTAAGAGGGGGAGCGAATAGAGATTGCGATTTGGGAGAGATAGATAAACAAAAAGAGTGTTAGGAATTAGGATAGGATAAGGTAAGCCAAGCCTGGGTTGGCCTTGTATTGTACACACGCACGTAATAAGAGAATGTAAGGCTAGCGATTTCGGGCCTCATATTTTTGTTCTTTGACACCTCATCGTCTTCGTCTCTCTTTCGCTCACAATCTCGCTCTAGCAAGCTTCTTTCTGCCTCTACGAATCAACCAACCTTATTATTATTATTGACACGAATAAAAAGCTTATTAGAGGCTTTCTTGTCGTCTTCGACTTTTTGGATTGGGCTGCCACCGTTGAGTGGCAACCTGAGACCCAACAAATCTTGTGGAAAAAAAAAGTCTTTATTTTGGACGTTTTGATAGTTTGTCAATAGTTATTTCAATAGAATTCTTGGCAGAAACTAAATTGACATTACTATTCATGTCTTTGTGGTTGCAAAGTATTAATATATGGAAAATGGAACTTTAGTTTTGAGTGTTGCAATTCTCTCTAATATACAAGTAAAAATAATTAATTTTATATTAATTAAGAAAGTTAATTAATATTATTTAATTTTATTAATTTAAAGTAAAAAATAAGTATTTTTAAAATATTTTTTATTATTACTTGGTATCACAAATAAAAAAGAATGATTGAAAATAAAATTAGAATTAAATTAAGGATGCTTTAGAAATGATAGTATTAAATATGACAGAATTAGTTAAATTTACTTATATTTAAAAAAGAATGATTGAAAATAAAATTAGAATTAATTTAAGGATGTTTTAGAAATGATAGTATTAAATATGATAAAATTGGTTAAACTTACTTATATTTAAGTTCAACATACAAGACAATTTTTCTACTTATATATGGTATCAAATGATGCAAAAGTTAATTAGATGTTTTATCTACCTCGTTCTAAATCTAGCTAGTTAAGAAATAAACATTTTTTAGATATTTTATGTTTAATAATCTTTTGTTCTTTATAAAAAGGGTGTTTTATTTTAAGTTCTTAAAGATTTTTTTTTTAGTTTTAATCCTTTAAAAATTTAAAAATTCTTTTAATTTATGCTATCAAGTAATAATGTTAACTAATGACATAACAATAACGTTGATAGTTCACTAACTTGTCACATCGGAATTCGAAATGATAATAATATATAATTTTTGGGATAAATTATGATTTTAAATCTCTCATCATTTAATTTGACATCATCTTATTATTTAATGTTATTATTTGATATTAGGGACTAACAGCAAGGCATGTTAGGAGGAGGGCTCCCCTATTAAGTAAAAAATCGTATTTGAAACTGAATATTATATTTTGTAAAATTTAAATTTTTTATCTATTAACTTTATTTTTTAAAATTATAAAATCAATAATAATCTCTTTTTAAGAAATCTTATCTCAATATTATATTTTATCAAAACCTAGTTATTATATAACCAAATTTTATCTCCTAATAATTTTTCTAAATTATAAAATTGATAGTAATTTATTTTTAAAAAAATCTAAATATTATATTTCATTAAATTTTAGTTATTAAATAATCATTTTTTTTGCTTTGTTAATATATGTCTAGTTGTTAAACTCTATTTTCTTGTAATTGAAGGAATTTTTATTTTTCAAATCTCATAAACAAGTGTCTTTGGATAGATTGAAGATTTTTATAACTTTCAAAAATTATGAAAAAGCACAATAATAGTCATTGTAGTTAGAGTTGTGACATTGACAAAATTGACAACAATATTAAAGAAAGATATTTTTAATTTTTCATAGTTCATATTTAATATTTTCTTAACAAGACTAACTTTATAATAAGATGAAAGACAATTTTTTTATTGAATATTTGTTAGTATAGATTGGAAAAAAAATATTGAAAAATTAGTAATTATTAATTATTTTTGTGACATATAAGATGTTATGTGTTTTTTTATGATAAAACATTATGTGTTTGTATAAATTATTAAATTTAATTTAATGTATTGGAATATCAAATTATAAATATTTTGTAAAAATTAATGATATATAGTTGTTGGATGAATTTTAATTTTTTTGGTTAAACCCCCTTTCATCAGTCTGAGCCCGCCCCTGAAGACTAAAACAAGAAAAATAAATTAAAGGGTTAAAGTCAAAACAAAAATCTTTAAAAGAATAAAATAAAAAATTTCCTATTTTATAAAGACAAAAACTTATTTAACCAACACTTATTTTACAGCTTTTATTTCACCTTTTCCTTTCCATATCATATTTTTATTTCTATTTTTTATATCTAAATATCAATTAGCATTGAGGTGTCTGCTTTTTTTCCAAAGTAAATGAGACACGAGACAAAAAAAATAATAATAGAATGAAGTTGTGTTATTGTGTCATTTTTTTCTTCCACCAATGGTTCTTTTGACCAATTGTTTTATTGTACATTTGATGCCGAAGAACAAAGAAAAATGGAAAACCTTAACAAAAACTACATTTTGCATGATTAGCCAAGAGAATACTCCATAGATGCTACAACGGCTTCTATGCTAATTTAGGCATTTTCATTAAATGTGTAGTAACTATTAGATATACTAATCTGTACTCAGTATCTAACTTTACATTACGTCGCCTTAAATTGAGTAAGAGTATTTTTAGTATCAGATCAAAGATCTTAAGTTCAAGATCCGATTTTTACTAGATCTTTCAATAAAGGAGATAAACAGATCTCCGACATGAAGAATGAGTTCTTATAAAAGAACCTTGAAGATCTGCACAATGCCCAAAAAAATATTTTTTCCTCTCTCTCCCTAACAGTAAATGGCAGTACCAACAGAAGGAGAAATTTTTTTGAAAGGAGATGAAGATCTAGTCATTGCAGAAGAAGAAATAAAACAAAACAGACAAAAAATAAAAGACATACTGGCAGAGGGGAAGGGGAAAGGGGGGCTCGCAGTGGAGAGGAAAGGGGTGGTTGATAGCGAAAGGGAAGGGGGGAGGGGATGGCGTGAAGAGAGGAGAAAGGGAGGAGAAAACTAGAAGAAGTGACGTGAAGAGAGGAGAGGAAAAAATTAAATTTGAGGGAAAGGAGAAAAAAAGAAAAACATATGAAAAAAGTAATTTAATAAATATTTAAATATTTAAAAGTGTGATTTAGGTGTGACCCATTAAAAGTTATCTAAGATCTCAAAATGAGATCTAGCACTAAAGAAAAAAATGGGAGAGATCTTTAGAGATCTTCAATCCTACGTGTCATTATGGGTCTGAAAACAATGATGTACACACACAATTAACCAAGAGAGAGGTGAATTGGTTTATAACATAGAGTTAAAAATTTCTTTGAAAAACAAACTAGCATGGAATTAAAAATGGATCGTATCACTCAATCAACATTTATCAAAATTAGAAATTTCAATCAAGATGCACCTTCGACTGCATGTAATGTCAAAAACACTTCTTGTTGATTATGATTTGATCACTCAAGAACAAGTAATGAAAGATAACCATATTAGAAACAAGAGACAACAGTTTATACTGTTCACCTCTCAACATAGAGGCTACATCCATTTACTTCCAACCAACACTAGGTTAAAGTTTCACTAAATCCATTTACTTAAAATGACCGTTTCTCTCTCATTTGTTGGCCAAAACTTCATCTTCTTCTTCCTTCTCTGGGTTCCTCCATTGATGAACTAGAGAAGCTTTATAACTACTCATTCCTTGACAAAAACCCTTCGCATCCAACATGAAAGTTGAAGGGAACTACTCAATGAGCTAGATTACAACATCAGTTTTCCTTAAAAACCATCAAACGGAGAGATCATTTTCTGCAGCAACTTCACAAAGTTTCGATTTTGAGGGGAAAGGAGGTGTTTTAAGGACGTTCAAACTTGGAGAAGCCATCCTCTAGCCTTCTTTGTGGTTTTGGAGGTAAGAAACATAAGTTTTACCGATTGTTTGAGAATTTGTTCTTGAGATGAATAGTGATCCATTTGAGTTAGAGCTTAAATTAGGCTTGGGTCCTTTGGAAAAGTATGCTTAGGAGGTTGTTGTGATGAAGGTTTAACATTGAAATATAATTTTATGGATTTTGGAAATTGAGTTATGAGGAATGTATATGTAGGAAGAGTGTTGGCTAAATTGATGATATTATGGTATGTTTGGGCCTTGGTGCCTTCACAAGATGTGTTTAAGAGACTATTTAAACGGTGAAAAAGTGTTGAAGTAACCATTTTTTAGCTACCTTGATAATTATCGAAATGTGGAATAGATAAAGCTTTGAACTCTTTAGATTGGTTTATGCAGAGTCTTAGGGAGACTCTAGTGCATTGGATAACCTAAGATAGATCCTACTAGGGGTCTTAAAGTCACCAATTAGGTGATAGTCCTTATAACTTGAAAATAGAGGAAAAAGAGATTAAATGGAAAAGGATAGCGTTTCTTTTCATTCTAAAGGTTAAGAACCGTTATTGATTGTTTGTATGCCTTTATGTAGGCATGATACTGAGGTTATTGGTGGTTGTGACCATGAGGCCGGGAGAACCGGTGTAACACTTAGAGCAGGTATTCTCTTTGTTCTTGGGAGTGTTTTCCATTGACTGTGTTCCACCATACTCCGAGGGAGTGATGGTTATGTATGTCATGATGCATGTGTAGTGAAATTGTGTGTTACTACTTTTTATTGAGAACATGTATATGATGTACACTGCGATGATATGTTGTGTGTTTGATGAGATTCTCTGGCCAGTAGAATGGATTAAATATGGACTTCCCGAAGAGCCAAGATTATATGGAACAACTCTTCATGGTCAATTATATGAGTAGAAAACCTAAGAGAATGTGCCCTTAAGTGGATGATCTTCTCTTGGAAGAGCCATATACGTCTGAATAAAGTCCTGAGAGAATGTGCCCTTCAGTGGATGATCTTCCTCAGGCAATGTTATATATGTTGTATGTCTGAGAGAATGTGCCCTTAAGTGGATGATCTTCTCTTGGAAGTGCAATATATGTATGAGTAAAGTCTTGAGAGAATGTGCCTTTAAGTGGATGATCTTCCTCAGGCAATGTGATATGGAGAATGTGCCTTTAAGTGGATGATCTTCCTTAGGCAATGTGATATGGAGAATGTGCCCTTAAGTGGATGATCTTCTCTTATATCTGTGTTGCATTCCCGATGTTGGTAGCGCCCAACGGAATGACACATGTGTTGTGATATACATGTGCTGTATTTTATGAGAGTCATGATGGCTAGATGGTGTGATGTCAATTTCGGTGTTATATGTCATGGAAGTGAACTAGGGGGAGGAGAGACCTCCAAGAACCCTAAGTTTACTGAGATTATATCTCACCCCGTGTGTGGGAATTATATTTTGCAGGTGATGCTCAGCGAGCGGATGGTGGATCTCAGGGCAAGAGGCTCGAGTAGGGATATGGTTCTATGTGAACCTCAAACATATTATTTTGAGAGCATGTTGGCTCATTGTTTTGTTACGTCTGTACTTTGTACACCTAAGGGGAAGATGCACAGTTGATGTACATTATGTATATGTTGTATATCTTCAGAGATATTGATGTATGTTGAAAGGACAAGGTATTGGATACCTTATTTTGTACAACCATTATTCAGATATATGCATATGGCTTATTTGGTCCTCTGGTTGTATGATGCGAGTATTTACCATACATAATGTAAAGATGATATTGTTGATGACGTTTGATGATGTCATTTTGTTTGTTGCTTCCGAATCAATTAGCTTTAATTGATTGTTGTGCTTAATGGTCATAAATGAATGTTAATGAACTGGATGCATACGGGACGTTACATTTTTTTATCTTAGAAAATACAAGAACTAAAAACAGGAAAAATAAATCACAATTGAGAGTTCAAGAAATATATCACCTCATGATCCTCAGTTTATGAATGAGATGTATTTTACCAATCAAACAAGGTTTGAATGAATGCTTTGCAGAACATAGCTTTCTTGAAGACTCTTGTTCAATCTTTGTTCAAAACAACATGATCATTGATGCATGAGCCTTAGGTTTTGAACCAAGATGTATGACACTCAGAAAATCTTTTTCCCAGGCTTTGAAAGCTTTTGGGAGTAATGGGTAATTCGTAAAAACCAATTCTGAGGAGATTATTCAAATGCACAGACCCAACAACTTTTTTTATAGAAAATAGAGTAAGCTTAATGTAATCGATTAAAGCATTAAGGTAATCGATTATTTTAACCAATGTAATCGATTAATACATAGAATAATCGATTAAAGTGTTCTAAACTCTTTCTGGAAAACGTATAAGAGCAATTTAATCGATTAAATTGATGTGTAATCGATTAAAGCAATTAAAACAGTCATAGCAGATTCAGCTTTAAGCTTATGTAATCGATTACATAGTATGGTAATCGATTAAAGCAGCCAGACATGTTTTGAGCTTCTACACTGTGTAATCGATTACATTTTTCCTGTAATGGATTAAATCGTTCTTCATGACTTAAGTAATAGATTACCAATATTGGTAATTGATTAAATCAGTGCTAAAATGAGTTTTCCAAAACTTAACCATGAGAAATGAATTTCTTTATGTAAACATGAAAACTTTTATGCTTTAATGAAATCATGTATTTATGTTAATGATCATGCTTATGAAATGCAAGGATCATAAGATAAGCCTCTTAAACACTTAACAAATTACAAATGTCTTAGCATATGAAAAGCTAAAATCTTTCTTCTAAGGCACAGGCTTCATCCTTGACTTGATTCTTCCAGCTCCCCCTACATCCAACAATCTCCCCTTTTTTGGCTTCGAGCATGCCAAATATTAATTGAAAATTTGTTAGCCTTTAAGTGCTTTGAGGGATGAATTTTGATAGGAGTCTTATATTTGATAACCTGAAATCAAATCAGCCTTTTGTCAAGAATAAGTGTTAAGTATGCTTTCATAAATAGAAATCATTCCTTAAATTGCTCCCCCTGACTTAGGTAATGTTACATAAGGTTTAGAGTAATAAAAACAAAGCAATCACGTTTTATGTGTTCATTTTATTTTATTTCTCCCCTTATTTGGCTTATCAAAGACAAAAATAGAACTGTTGAGATTATAAGCAAGGAAGATATGAAACATAAACTAAAATTTCATTTAATAAAGGGAAATAAGCAGTACTTTAATCATTAATCAAAATAATCAGAGCCAAGCAACATGAAAATAGAACCATAAACAACTGAAAACAAGAAATAACATCAACTAAACTAGAGATTTTCAAAGTCCTTAAGAGACAATCTAGTCTCAATGTTTCCTAGACTAGATGTTATCTCATCCATGGAGGAAGTGGTTTCAGCCCTGTGCTCATGGTGCAGGGACAGTAGAACATCCATCTTTTGAATCATGAGAGATTCAAATACAAAGTACTATTGTGGAGTAGGGGCATCTTCGATTTCTTCTTCATCACCTTCTCCAGCACCTACAGGTTAGGCTTGCTGTCCAACCATTTGCCACCCATTGGGGGTCTTCACCAAGCCAAGTTTGTTAAGATGCTTTACTGTGATGAGACTTGTAGTAGTGTTATCTACAATTTCATTTGAGACATCTACTCCAATGTAGTCAATGAACCTAGATACTATGACATCATAAGGAAATTGATAATTAATCAATCTTTTTGCCTTCAGCATTGTTTCCTCAATAATGAATCCAGTTCATTTGGGTTGCAGTTTTCATTCCATAGACTAACTGCAGATCATCATCAGTTGCTTGGGCATGGTTAGTTGATCTTGGTGTGAGAATGTATGTAATGATGTAGTGAAGAAGCATGTCTTCACCAGTCATGCTTCCTGTTGCAAGCCTCAATTTCATCCTGACTTTAGGGTCTTGCAGTGTCAGTCTTGTTATAGCCTTATGTTTCTTCCTCAAATTTCCGAATACCCTCATTGGAAATTCCAGCCACCTCTTGCCAGACTTCAACAATGATTTCCATTGCCACTCCATTGACTTGGGAGCGAATTGAGCCATCCATGTTGATTTTAGCACAGGTGTAAAACACCTTCACTAGTTCTGGGTAAAATGTACCCTTCAACTCTACGAATTTTTTCAACCCCTGAGCCTCTATCATGGCAGGGAATTGAAATCCCTCAACAACAAACCAACTAAGGTCAAGGTATTTGGGAGGGCATATGAGTTTTGTGGTATGAAACTGCATATAGTTCATCTTCTCTGTCTCATTAGAGAACCATGAATCTAATCTATTTGCTGCTGGTTGAGAAGATTCACCAGTTTTTATTTTGGTGGTTTTTGATCTCTTAGGAGCAGACATAATGGGTTAGGAACAAAAAAGAGATTGACCAGAGGTTTAGACTTAGAGAGAGAGAGCACCAGAATTTGCAGAAAGAAGAGAGGAGGATTTAGTTGTGAATATCTCTCTTGAAAATCTTGAATTTATAGAGATTTTGGAGGTTTGAATTTGAAATTCAAATGTTTGCAACAACTATTTTGAGTACCCAGAAGATTTAAATGCATTAAAACAGTTTGAAATTTGAACATTTGATTGGCAGTTTAGATTTCCAATAAAATCTGCAGCTTTTGCAGAAATGCCATAAATAATCGATTACACAAGCTCGTAATCGATTATTTCAAAACAAACAGAGACTTTTGAAATGCAGTGTAATCGATTAATTCAAGCAGTAATCTATTACTCCAGTGTGTTTTGCAAACAAAAGTCAATTTCAAACAAGTTGTAATCGATTATTTCGTTATGTAATCGATTATAACAGTGAAAAATTGATTTTTGAGAAAGCTTTGAATAAGCAGTAATCGATTATTTCGTTAAGGAATCGATTACTCCAATGAAAATATTTTTCTAGATTCAATGAAAACTTCAAGTAATCGATTAATTCGTTAAAGTAATCGATTCCTCAAGTAAGAATTTGCTTCTGAAGAGCTTTTAAACATTAAATAATCGATTATATCACACTGTAATCGATTATAACAATCAATTTTGCAATACAATCAGTGTAATTCATCAGCATTTGCATATTCAAGCATATTTGATACATGATCAATTTTCATATGAATTGTTATGTAGAAAAGCAAATTTATTACATGCTAGCATATGTTTGATTCATCAAGGATACCTAGCATGTTTCTAAGTGCATAGAATCTATATCTTGCCAAGGGTTTTGTAAATATATAAGCCAATTGATTAAGTGTATCTATAAACTCAATTGTACAGTTACCCTTTTGGATATGATCCCTGAGGAAGTGATGCCTTATCTCAATGTGTTTGGTCCTTGAATGCATGATTGGATTCTTGGATATGTTGATGGCACTTGTGTTGTCATAGAGCAGTGGTATTGCCTTTAATTCTACACCATAGTCTTGTAGTTGTTGCTTCAACCATAGACTTTGAGCACAATAACTTCCAGTTGATATGTACTCAGCTTCAGCAGTTGATAAAGCAACACAAGATTGTTTTTTACAATGCCAAGAGATTAGTGAGCTGCCTAAAAGGTGGCAAGTTCCACTAGTACTCTTCATATCCAATTTGCACCCTGGAATGTCAGAATCAAAATATCCAATTAAGTTTAGAGATGCACCTTTAGGATACCAAAGTCCCATTTTTGGTATTGACTTGAGGTATTTGAAGATCCTCTTGACTGCAGTGAGGTGTGATTCTTTAGGATTTGCTTAATATCTAGCACACAAATACACACTCAGCATTATATTTGGTCTACTAGCAGTCAAATACAACAAGGATCCATTCATTCCTCTGTATTTTGACTCATCAACACTCTTTCCTTTTTCATCTGAGTCAAGGTAGGTTGATGTAGCCATTGGAGTTGTAGCATCCTTACTTTTCTCCATTTCAAACTTCTTCATCATTTCCAGGGAATACTTAGTTTGACTAAGAAAAGTCTCATTCTTCATTTGTTTGACTTGAAGTCCAAGGAAGAATTTAGCTATCCTATCATAGACATTTCAAACTCATGCTGCATTGAGATAGAAAATTCTTTACACAAAGCTTGATTAGTTGAACCAAATATAATGTCATCAACATAGATTTGAACCAACAAGATGTCATTGCCACTTCTCTTAATGAACAAAGTTTTGTCCACGTGTCCTCTTATGAAAGATTGACTAAGCAAGAAGTTGCTCAATCTCTCATACCAAGACCTTGGAGCTTGCTTTAAACCACAAAGAGTTTTTCTCAGTTTAAAAACATGGTTTGAATATTTGTAATCAACAAAGCCAGGAGGTTGATCAACATAGATTTCCTCCTCAATATATCCATTTAAAAAAGCACTTTTAACATCCATTTTGAAATGGTTTAAAGTCCATTAAACATGCATATGCAAGCAGCAACCTAATGGCTTCTAACCTAGCTACTGGAGCATAGGTTTCATCATAGTCTATATCTTCCTCTTGGTTGTAACCTTTTGCAACTAATCTGGCTTTGTTTCTAACTATGATGCAACTCTCATTAAGTTTGTTTCTGGAAACCCACTTGGAGCCAATAGGTTTGTGAGAAGAGGGTCTAGGAACAAGTTCCCAAACTTCATTTTTCTTGAACTGATTCAGTTCATCATGCATGACAATCATCCAACATTCATCAAGCAAAGCTTGGTCAATGCTCTTTGGTTCAATCTGTGAGACAAAAGCCATATCACAACAAAGATTTCTTAGTGAAGATCTAGTAGAAACTCCCTTGGAAACTTCCCCAATTATGTTGTCAAGGGAAAGGTCTCTTGTAGTTCTCCAATCCTTGGGCTTTTGAATAGATGTTGATTGTTCCTTTTCTTCATTTGATTCTTTTCTTTTGCATTTGATCTATTTAGTTGAATAAATTCTTCCATTGGACCTGCATCAATATCACACTCCTTTTCCTCTTTGGAGGAGTTAGATTCATCATATATAACATGAATTGATTCCTCTATGCACAATGTTCTTTTGTTAAAGACTCTATAAGCTTTACTTTGCAAAGAGTAACCAAGAAAGATTGTTTCATCAGCTTTAGCATCAAATTTGCTAAGAGAAACTTTATCATTGTTTAAAACAAAACACTTGCAGCCAAATGCTCTTAAGTGAGAAATGTTTGGTTTTCTACCTTTGTAGAGTTCGTAAGGAGTTTTCTTTAAAATAGGCCTTATGAGTAATCTATTCAAAGTGTAGCAAACTGTACTTACAACATCTACCCAAAAATGTTTAAGCAAATTTGTCTCATTAAGAAGAGTTCTTGCTTCTTCTTCAAGGGATCTATTTTTCCTCTCCACAACACCATTTTGTTGGGGTGTTCTTGGAGTTAAAAAATTATGGTTGATTCCATTTTCTTCACAAAACTTTTCAAAATACTCATTTTGGAATTCACCACCATGATCACTTCTTATTGAGGTAATATTGCAAGTTTTTTCATTTTGAATAATCTTGGCTAATTTTCTAAATTCCATGAAAGCATCACTCTTGGATCTTATAAACAAAGTCCATGTGTCTCCTATATTTCCTTCTCAAATGATCTTTCCTTTATTATTATGACCATAAGTGACATATCCTCCATCTTTAAGGGTCAAGTTTGTAAGCATGGACATGTCAACTATCATGTGTCTAGAGCAACCACTATCAAGGAATCATAATGTTGATTTTGCTCTTAGATACACCTGCAAAAATCAATTTAAGTAACAAAGATTGGTACCCAATGTGGGTTGGGTCCATAGGGGTTAGTTGGCTTTCTTTTTCTTTTTGGCACCCAAATGCATTTACCATTAGGCACATAGTATCTTCTAGCATAACACTTATGGGATGTATGACCTCTCTTCATGTAATAATTGCAAGTGGCAGTTTTTTATACTTTTTCAAATTGAGTTAATTGATGATGCTATATTTTTGAAAGGCCTTTTTGATACTTTTGTTCTGGAGGCACAAACCTTGTTTTTCCAAAAGGTTTTGATCCATGTTTGTACCCCAAACTAGAAGTATCTCCAACATATTTTTGCACACTTAGCATTTGATTTAAATTGCATTTTCCTCTATAAAGCGTTTTCAAAAGATCAACCAAATAAGAATTTTCAGAAAGTAATAACATATACTTTTCACCTTGACTTTTTTTTTGAAATCATCAAATTCTTTTTGTAAGATCTTGCATTTATCAACACTAGAAGAAGATGAGACACATACACATCCATTGGCTTTGTAACTTGAAATAAGCTTTTCATTTGTTTCTTTCAAATGGCAAAGTTCAAATTGAAATTCAGCAATTTTGGTAACATGCCATTTAAAATTACTTTTCAACCTATTATTGGATTGTGCAATTTTTTGTGTTTCTTCATGCATCTCATGGAAAGCATTAACAATATTATCATATTCAGAATTTACCTCTAATTCAGCACTTGAGAATTCTTCATCATCACTTATTGTAGTTGTAACACCCCGTAGGCCTCCGGTGCGTTATCATTAATAATATCAGGTTAGCGCTTAAAACATCATTTTAAAACGTAGCAGAAGCATAAAATCGTCTTTCTTGATTCATTATGTATGGAATAAACATATCACATAGAATTCACACACACAAGACATATTTTTCACACTCTTGTTGATCCAGTTTCGCATATCATACACATATAAACAGATCACTTGAACCTATAGGCAGATAGTCAAATATACAACAATTATACTTAGGAGGAACATCATATACATATCATCATGAGTTCTGTACATAAATATACATCACAGTCCACACCACAGCGTGGTGATACAAAAGAATAATTGCCCTCACCGAGGGTGTACAGAACCAAACAACTCAGGTGTACACACACACCATCCCTTCTCAAGGGTACAAAACATAATCAAAACAAAACTGAGCCTTCAGCTCTCCCTGCTGCTTCTCAGTCAAGCAGCCCAAGTCTCTACTGGGGCCTCCTGCCCTGAGACTGCTCTCCTCTGCCAGAAGAGTCACCTAAAATCATAAATCTCCACACGGGGTGAGATATACATCTCAGTAAGCTCAGGGTCCTTGGAGGAATCTCCTCCACCCTGGCCCACTTTCCATAACACATATATCAGTCAATCACAAGCAAATGGCCCACTGGCCTGGCCCTCTGGCCCTTATAACAATATATGAAACATTCACACATGGCGGAGCTACCTCAACGCCTAAATCAGTGTGAGACCGGAAACTCACACCTGTGCCATCCCATTGGGTGCTAACCCTTCGCATGGATGCACATATATGGTACCTCCGAGAATAGAAGGAGCTACCTCAACTTCTATCCCCATGGTCTGTGGGAACCAATTCCCTGGGAGCTACCTCAACCATGAGCCAACCATACTAAGAGGAAACCATCATCACCTAGGGAGGTCCATATTTATCTACTGGCCAATAGATCTATCACAATCATATCACATAACAAGCACAGATGCACACACATATCATTATGAGGATGCAACAACCAAATACATGCATCATGAATATGACCACCACTCCCTCAGAGTGTGGTGTGGCAACCAAGTGGGAATCATCCCCAGGGACACAGAACTTACCTGGCAAGGTCTCACTCTGCGATCCTGCCCTGCTCTGTGGCTCCCGCCACTGACACCCTCGGTGTCAAGCCCTAATCAAGGCATATGAATTCATATCAAAACCAAATACACAGGCATTCAAGCACAACAATACATAGCATATTCAGAATTCTCCTATCCTAGGGTTCAACCATTTCAGCCCAGCGCACACTAGGCCATCACAGACACATATACAAGATCCGCTAAGGCTGAAAACCAAGCATCTGAGTCCTCTCAGACTCAATGCAAACACATGACTGAGCACCAGCTCATCTCAGCCTCATAATTCAACATATGACTGGAACGGTCTAAGCCTCAACCAAGGCACCGTTCAACTAGCTTCTCAGGCTCAAACCAAACATAATCAAGCCTCTTGCATGTCCAGAAAACAACAAGTGACTCATTACACAGCCACACATGCATACCACAGAGCCAAGATTCCAAGTTAACCAAAGTGAATTCTGAAAGCTAATCCTTCATCACTAGGCAGTTCTAAACAAGTTTCTCTACAGGACCCTGGGCTAATTCTAGCCCCAGCTCAATATGGGTCACAAATCCAGAAAACCCCAACTCTCAAAACCAACCGAAGAAACTCTAGTTTCTTACCTCAGTGGCGACCAGAAAAGCTGCAAGACTGCTTCCTCAAGCTCTGTTGTCCCGGCTGAGCTTTGATTCCTCGCCAAAATCAAGTTTCAGAGGGTTCTCTGAGGGAAGGGATTTTGCTCACAAAAGGAATTTCTAAGAAAAATGACGAAGGATTATAGCTTTCTAATCGGTTCTCTCAAGTTCCAAGGTCAAAGGAAAGTGTTTATGCTAGTATATAAGGTCTAAGGAAGCTTGGAACTGCTCTAATGGAGGTCCAGGGCGTTGGGAGGAAGAAGAAGAAGTTTTTTCTTCAGCAAAACGCGATCTGCCCTTAAATACTCAGCCTGCCCGAGGTCTGGTGCGGATTGCGCCACCTTTGGGGCTGATTGCGCCACTATGGCGGTGGGTCTGGCGCCCCCAGCGCCGGAATCCAGAGACTTTGGCGCCCTCCGCGCCACACCGGCGCCCTCAGCGCCAGATTCCAGACTGTCTGGCGCTATCCGCGCCAACCCGGCGCTATCCGCGCCAACCCGGCGCTCCTGGCGCCAACTTCCAGAGATCCTGGCGCTACCCGCGCCAACCTGGCGCTCCTGGCGCCACAGTTCAGAGGGTCTGGCGCCATCCGCGCCATCTCTGGCGCCATCCGCGCCACACCCTTAACAGGGTTTTCTTCCAAGGAAACCAGTGCTATCCGCGTGGGATCTGGTGCTAAGGTTGAGGGTCCTTACAGTAGAGGTGAAGTACATATTTGCTTCTTCATTCTCATCCGTTGATTCATAAGTTGTTGAATCATTTTCTTTCCACGCTATGTATGCCTTCTTTTGCTTCCCCTCTTTCTTTGGAAGATGACAACTTTGAGGTTGTATGGAAAAATGGTACATAAAATCTATAGAATTTTCTCTTAATTATAGGATGAATAGACCTATTTAATAAAATGGTTTAGTAATTTTGATGGTCAGAAGAAGTATAGACCAATCAAAAATAAGGTAAGGATGTAGTCTAGAATGAAAGGTTTATGTATTGCCCTGTATAAGACTGCTTGGGATTAATTTAAACTATCATTGGGATAAATTCTTAGGAACATCTAGAATTCTAATATTCAAAATTTTCTTTAGATAAAAGAATTCAAATTAAATTGGATTTCTTTTTAAGAAAATACCATATTGAAACTAGATTTTTATTCATC
>PYAF01002589.1:53264-65621 GCA_007407185.1 Glycine tomentella
AGCATACTTATCATATTGAACTTTATAAAGATTAATGTTAACTATAGTTTAAGTATAGCTTAATCGGTAAATATTTTTAATGGTTTAAAATGATAACTTTGAATGGAATATGTTGCTACAAATTTGATGTTGGCCAAAAGTCTCCTAGGTTCCTTAAGTATATATATATATATATATATATATTTAATTTGATGCTAGATATTGGTTGGGAACTTGTCTATTATGTTGGACTTTATGAAAATTAAGAAATTAAGTATAGTTGTCTTTCAAGCTTTTATGAAACAAAGTTTGCTTATCATGTGTTTGGTAAGAAAGATTCAAAGAAGACAAAGATGGTTTAAGTGTTGTGATGTTGGAAGAAATGTTTGTAGACATGTGTTGTTGAGTGTGTCCATCAAATTTTCTATTTAAGCCTGGCGGGGGCATAAGTCCGTGTTATTTTCTATTTGAGCCTGGCGGGGGCATAAGTCCGTGTTCTTTTATTTTAAGCCTGGCGGGGGCATAAGACCGTGTTATCTTATATTTTGCCTAGAAGAAGAGCTTGCATTACTTGATGATTATGTTGTATATCTGTGTGTTGTATAGATGATATGAATTGAACTGCGTGCTGTGTAGATGATGTGATTTGAATAAAGTGTGGATCATGCCTGTCTCTTAGTTTATGAATGATATTATGACCATGTGAGTATATATTCTTTTATATATGTTTCTATTTAAACTATGTTTATCATAAACTTACCCTATGGTTGTGTCTGTGGTTGACACCTGTGATGACCCCAATTTATTTGGGCGAGCAGAGGAACAGGAAAGCATAAGCTGTAGATGATATTGGAGAAGGGTGATAAAGAAGATTTGATGAACTGTATGCTGTAATTTGTAATGTTCTGTGGCATGTACGTTGTGTTAGATCGTCTGTATACTATTTTGGATACTGTAATTTGGGACTGTATCAGGGACTGTATTATTATAAATTAACTGTAGTGAGGAAAATTGTTTATATTACGAACAAATCATAAAAGTTGCAAGCAATTTGCAAGCAAAGCGAAAAAAATTTTCATGAAATTTATAACTAAGATAATTCTAATACAAAGTGGAAACGATATTACATCTAAAATCAATCAAGCACGAGAAATGAAAAAGGAGGCGTTACATTTTCTGTGGTGTTCATCTTGAACATCTCGTACTCATAAATCAAGGTATGCTTCCTTGATCTTCTAACTTCGTCAGTCCCTTCATGAGTAACTTCCAACATCTCCCACATCTCCTTTGCGCTTTTACACCTAATAGTTCTAAAAAATTCATCAGAAAGTGCAAAAATAATCATATATTCTTATCTTTAAAATCATATTGCACAACTCGTTTTTCTAAATCCTTCATCTCATCCCACTCCTTGGGGATTCTCTCATTATCAATAGTTTTCATAGGGACCAAAGGACCTTTTTCATTCCATGCACCAGGGTCATTTGACTGTATGAAAATTTGCATTCCATTTTCTAAAATCTAAAATGCTCTCCTTCAAACATCGGAGGACAATTGAGGGAGACACCCTCTTTGAAGGTAATTTGTGTGTAACGCCCCGTATGCATCCGATTCATTAACATTCAATTATGGTCGTTAAGTGCAGCAATTAATCAAAGCTAATCAATTCGAAAGCAAATAACAAAATGACGTTATCAAACGTCATTGTCAACAACATATTTACATTATGTATGGGAACTCTCATATTATACCCTTAGAGTACCAATTCACCCATGTACCTATATATATATATATATATATATATATATATATATCAGCAAATATATCTCAACAATGGCTATGCAAAACCAGAAGGTATCGAATACCCAATCCTCTCTCAACATACATCAATATCTCTCAAGATATACCATATATACACGATATATATCAACATATATATATATATACATCATCAAAACCACCACTGTGACTATACAAAAGAATAGGCACCCTATGCCATGATCTCACAGATTACATCCTCACAAGAGGGCATAAAATATACATCGTCTGAACACCACAATCCATACAAGATCCAAAATACATGTGCACGCACATTTTCCCTCGCAGGGGGGTAGAATACATCATAAACATAAAACAATGAGCCACAATGCTCTCAAAATATTGCCAAGCAACTATACAATGCCTATCCCTACTGGGGCGTCCCGCCCTTGGACCCATCATGTCTGCCAGATGTATCACCTGCAAAATCATAATCCCCACACACGGGGTGAGATACAATCTCATGCTCAGAGTTCTTGGAGGCTTCTCCTCACCCTGGCTCACTTTCATGATACACAACATCAAAGGCATCACAATACCAGGCCTCCTGGCCCTCACAACAACACATAGATATTCTCTAGCTCTAATGTATAACCGCGGTACTACGCCCGCCAAAAGGTGCATCATCATCAGCATCGGGACTCTTAGTCCCCAGTGTGAGGCCGGAACTCACACCCGTGCCATCCCATCGGGAGCTACCCCTTTACACATGGATGCACGCATATGACACCTCCAAGAATAGGCTTCAACCGCGACGGGACCACCTATCTTTGGACCCTTTATGTGAGCAAACCGACTAGGAGTTGCGCTCTACTCCTAGGCAGGTCCATATTTATCTAACTGGCCAGAAGATCTATCCGAAGGCAACCAAACACAGAGCATAGAAACATGCACACATATTATCATGAGGAAAGTTGTAACATCCAATTCAATGCATATGGATCATGTATGCTGTAATACCCTAATATTTCAATAACTATATTTGTGAATCATTCTTGTGAAATTATTGATGTGAAGGTTAAATTAGGTGAATGTTATATTCGAATGATCTATATTATTTATATGAAATATTAATTAGAAGTATTACAGAAATAGTTTAGGGGAGATGACCATACTACCCTTCCCTTAAATAAGAAATGACAAATATGTCCTTAAGGTGAAAATGACAATAACACCCCCTGGATATTTTTGAAAATTACAAAAATGCCCCTAGATATTTTAGTGAGATATTTTATGATGGAAATTATATAAATGCCCTTGGATATTTTGGAAAAGACAAGAATACCCTTAGATATTTTGGCTAGATATTTTAGGGGGGAAATGACAAAAATGCCCCTAGAATGAATGATGAATTTATCATAATACCCTTCGGGCCAGAAATGACTAGATATCCTTAGAGATTTTGTAAGAACCTGATGGAATTACAGAATACTCTTAGATAGCAGATTATCAAAATACTTTGTGACAGAAAACCATAGAATAAAATATCTATAAATTTTATAAGATAGTGACTTTGGAACTTTATTAAGAAGAATTCAAGTATCAGAAAAATATAGAAAAATGATAGATGAAATCTATGGAATTTTCTCTTAATTATAGAATGAATAGACTTATTTTATAAAATACTTTAGTAATTTTGATAATCAAAAGTAAAATGAACCAATTAGAATTAAGATAAAGGTAGTTTTGTAAGGAAAATCTGAATAGCACTCTGTGTAGATTACTTGTGAATAATTTTTACTAGAATTGAAGTCAGTTTCTGGAAAACTCTAGAATGCTATTATTCAATATTATCTTTAGGTAGAAGAGTTCAAATCAAACTTGGCTTTCTTTTAAGAAATGCCATGTAGAAAGAAAAGCATAAACTAGAATATTCTTCTTCATTTAAAAGGTGACATATGTATTCAAAAGAAGCTATATAATTTTCTCTTCTTTAAAAGAGAATGAAAAATAATATAGAAGGAGAAAAAGGAAGACAAAAATCTTCTCCCTTGGCCAGCCAAATTCACGTGAAAAGGATACAAGGAGGAAGGGTTAAAAATCATATTTTGATGCAAGAAAACATGAAATAAAACAAAGTCTTCTACTTCCCTCTAGATCCCACGTGAACAACCAAGAAAAATGGAGAAACTTCAAGAGCTTGGACAATTGTAGGGACACTTGTAAAGTGGTAGCCAAATGGAAAGCTAAGTCATTATGGCTTATGAAATATTTTTCTATAAAGTAAAAGGATAATAAGGAATCTAGTTAAAACCTAAAGGAATAAGCATAAACTAAGTTAGGATTTAATGAAACAAGGAAAAACTAAGCTAGAATGAAACTAAATTAGTTGGAAGGGCAAATATGTCCTTGAATAATTAATTATTTTCCAAGTGCTATATAAAGGGGTGGTGGGGACCTTGCTTGAAAATCACTTTCAAGACATCTCTCCCACTAAACTTCATGTGAAGTACCCTCCCCCATTCCTTTCATCCTTTCATTTTCAAAAGCCTAAATCAAATAGAAAAGACCCCACCATCATGGGAAGAATCACGTGTAGAAGAGCTAGCTAGGAGGAAGAATTTGACAAGCTTTATAGGAAGAAACAAGGTATGTATGGGGAAGCTTTATGATAAAGATAGTTTAAGTATTGTTTTGTTTGAATAAGTATTTGAATGTTCATGTGTTGTTAAGTGTTTCCATGAAGTTCATATGTTGCTAAAAGTTTCTATGAATTTCTCTAAGTTCCATGTGCTGCTGAGTGTTTCTATAAATCTCCATGAAGTTCATGTGTTGTTGAGTAATAAGCTGAGATTCTGTACATGAATATAAAGTTGAGTTCTATATGTTATATTGAGTTTCTGAGTAAAATAAATATGAGTTGTTATGAAATAAGTGAATCAGTTTCATATGTTCATAAGAGTTGCCTCATAGAGGAGGTGTATATAAGAGTTACCTCAGAGAGGAGGTATAAGAGTTGCCTCAAGAGGAGGTGTGTCAGATAGCTGCAGGAACTGAGTTCGAGCGTTCAGATAAGAGAGGTCTGAGCTGGGGGGTACTTGGCAGTGGGGAAATCACACCACCCATGATGATCACATGAGTGTGGGTGAGAATCCTATTGCAACACTGTGGGACCCTGACTGATTGTTTCAGTTCTGTGCCACAGAGATAGGGCTATCTTGACTGTTGGTACCAATTAATAAGAGTCTAAAAAGAATCATGCATTTTTTTAAGAATGTTGTCATATGTTTTATTTGCTTAAATTATGTTTATCATAAACTTACCCTATATTTTGAGGCGTTACATATGCAACCATCACTCCCTCGGAGTATGGTGGAACTCAAGCAGTGGGAAACACTCCCAAGAACAAAAAACTTACTGGCAAATTTGTGCTCTGTTGTTCAATCCCTGAATTGTGGTCTCCGCCACTGACACCCTCGGTGTCACGCACTATACAAAGGTACACAAGTAATCAACAACGGTTCTCAACCGTTAGAAATAAAAGGAAAGCGATTCTTTTCCATATAAACCTCTTTTCTAAGTTACAAGAACTAGTCACCTAACTAGTGACTCACAGACCCTTAACAGGATCTATCTCGGCTTAACCAAGGCCCTAGAGTTTCCCTAAGACTCTGCATCAACCAATTCAGAGAGTTCAATACTCTATTCATGCCACATATCAACGATTTCCAAAGTGGCCAAAACGGTTACTTCAACACATTTTCACCGTTTATGTAGCCTCCTAAATGCATCTTGTGAAGGCACCAAGGCCCAAACATACCATATCATCATCAATTTAACCAATATTCATCCTACACATACATTCTTCAGAGCCAAATTCCAAAGTCCATAAAATCAGAAATTTTCTTTCAATCAAGATACACCTTCGACTGCATGTAATGTCAGAAACACTTCTTGTTGATTATGATTTGAACACTCAAGAACATGTAATGAAAATTAGAAACAAGAGACAACAGTTGATACTGGTTCACCCCTCAACATAGAGGCTACATCCAATTACTTCCAACCAACACTAGATTAGAGTTTCGCTAAATCAAATTCTGTTCTTTATAAGCTTTTACAACTAATTACCTTTACCAAACCTAGATAAAGAAACGAAATTTAAACCCTATAGACTTCTAAAGACCAAGAACCAGAGTACACCACTATGTTCTTTCCTCTAAAGAACACTACTCAAAAAAAAAACTTTAAAGAACCTTTTTAATATTAGAAAATACAAGAACTAAAAACAGACAAAACAAATCACAGTTAAGAGTTCAAGAAAGATATCACCTCATGATCCTCAATTTATGAATGAGATGTATTTTACCAATCAAACAAGGTTTGAATGAATGCTTTGCAGAACACAGCTTTCTTGAAGACTCTTGTTCAATCTTTGTTCAAAACTGCATGGTCATTGATGCATGAGCCTTAGGTTTTGAACCAAGATGTATGACACTCAGAAACTCTTTTTCTCAGGCTTTGAAAGCTTTTGGGAGTAACGGGTAATTCGTAAAAATCAATTCTGAGGAGATTATTCAAATGCATAAACCCAACAGCTTTTTATAGAAAATAGAATAAGCTTAATGTAATCAATTAAAACATTAAGGTAATTGATTATTTTAACCAATGTAATCGATTAATACACAGAATAATCGATTAAAGTGTTCTAAGCTCTTTTTGGAAAACATAGAAGAGCAATTTAATCGATTAAATCAATGTGTAGTCGATTAAAGTAGTCATAGTAGATTCAACTTTAAGCTTATGTAATCGATTACATAGTATGGTAATCGATTAAAGCAGTCATAGCAAATTCAGCTTTAAGCTTATGTAATCGATTACATAGTATGGTAATAGATTAAAGCAGCCAGACATGTTTTGAGCTTCTACACTGTGTAATCGATTACGATTTTCTTGGAATGGATTAAATCGTTCTTCATGGCTTAAGTAATAGATTACCAATGTTCGTAATCGATTAAATCAGTGCTAAAATGAGTTTTCCAAAACTTAACCATGAGAAATGAATTTCTTTATGTAAACATGAAAAATTTTATGCTTTAATGAAATCATGTATGTATGTTAATGATCATGTTTATGAAATGCAAAGATCATAAGATAAGCCTCTTAAACACTTAACAAATTACAAATGCCTTGGCATGTGAAAAGCTAAAATCTTTCTTCTAAGGCACAGGCTTCATCCTTGATTTGATTCTTGTAGCTCCCCCTACACCCAACAATCTCCCCCTTTTTGGCTTTGAGCATGCCAAATATTAATTGAAAATTTGTTAGCCTTTAAGTGCTTTGAGGGATGAATTTTGATAGGAGTCTTATATTTGATAACCTGAAATCAAATCAGCCTTTTACCAAGAACAAGTGTTAAGTATGCTTTCATAAACAGAAATCATTCCTTAAATTGCTCCCCCTGACTTAGCTAATGTTACATAAGGTTTAAGCAATAAAAACAGAGCAATCACGTTTTATGTGTTCATTTTATTTTATTTCTCCCCCTATTTGGCTTATTAAAGACAAAAATATAATTGTTGAGATTATAAGCAAGGAGGATATGAAACATAAACTAAAATTTCATTTAATAAAGGGAAATATGCAGTACTTTAATCATTAATCAAAATAATCAGAGCATAGCAACATGAAAACAAAAACCATAAACAATTGAAAACAAGAAATAAAATCAACTAAACTAGAGATTTTTAAAGTCCTTAAGAGACAATCTAGTCTCAATGTTTCCTAGTCATAAGAGTTTAAAGTGGAGGGAACTTTTGTAAATGACTGTACAATTAGTTTAAAAATAGAATTTTATATTAATTAGTTGGTGACTAATGATAGTGTCTAATTATATGATGTAGAATACTTAAAATAAGTTAGAGTTGTAACACCTTGAAAAATTACAACTCAGATAGACAGGAAAACTTTGTGTTGTGTCTTTTATACTTGTGTATTTAATTGCAGTAATTATATGCTTTTAATTATTGATTTTTGTTCTATGCGTGTGTGTGTGTTTGTGTGTGTGTGTGTGTGTGATTAGATTAGTAAAGCTTGATAGAGTTATAAAAACTGTTTGAGCTAGATTTCCATCTGTGTAAAAATTATACTGTGCATTGAGTCGTAGTGTAATTTGTCTCTATATGATTGGACTCAGTGCAAGGTTTACTTCGAGTACACATATCCTAAGGGAGGTTAGCACACTAATCTAGAATACTTACCAATTTTAGTAAAAGCAGAATTCCATTTCTGGACAAACTCTACTTTAGCCTTTTTAAGTAAAAATTTCAAAAGTGAAGCACTCAATATTTGGTAGTGATGTACACATTTTCCATGGCTGAGAAAGGTTCGTTCATAAGTCAAAATTGAGTGATTAAGATAAGCCTACACAATAATCCAATGGACCATTCTCTAAGCTTCTTCTACAAGTCCATTTAAACTCCAAAAGTCACTAAAGTTGCTCATTCTTCCTCCATTTTCATAAGCTGGTCAAGAGGGAAAGAGACACCATTTCCACTCTTCTTCCAAGATTTTCCAAGTGATCTTGAACCCTTCTTCCATCAAGCTTAGATAAATGACCTCCATTTTCACTTCTAAGCTTGATTTTAACTTCATCACTTTGCTTTATTATCACTTGTAGTTTCAAATCTTATTTTTGCACTCTTGAAGTTTGGAAACTAGAATCTAAACTTCCTCATTCTTCCTTCTAATTTTTTTGGAGACTACAAGAGGTAGGGGGTCTCTCCAACTCTTGAACCTATGCTTGTTGTAAAACTTCCTTGAACATGTTGTCTTGAAATTTTCGTACTTCCTGCCCTATTATGGATTTGTGTGCTGAGCTGTTTTCCTTGAGTTTTTTATGCCAAAATGAGTTCTTTGAATGTTAAAACATAAGCTTAGCCTTAAATTTCACTTAAATCAGAGTTTTCTAGCAAAAGTTATAAATAAAACAAGTTTTAGAATAATGTACCAAATAAAATCTGTCACGAAAATAATATGGCAGTGAGAGTTGTATGGACTGGTTTTATTAAAGTTTTGAACTCAAAAATGAGTTTATTAGGTGTGAAAATGTAGGATAGCGTATAAGATTCATGAAAAACAAATTCCCGAAGCACCAAGAGCACTGAGAATAAGTTGGAAGCGGTACTTTGTAAAATGAGCGATAGAATGATTTGAGACAATAGACAGGATAATTTGAAACCATGCCTCTGGATAAAGTTACCTTAGAATTGTTTATTTTTGAAAATGTTGATTTAATTGTTATATGATTGTTGAGATAAACTGGAAACTCTGATGATTGATGCATGCTCTTAAATTGTGATGATTTTTTTATTGATACATTTTCTGAAAGGCCTGTATATTATTGTTGTTGTTGTTGAATGATAAGATCGACAGAGTGTGAACTTTGGCAATTATATCTATGGCTGCAAATTTATATTCTGTTATAAATTTTTTTATATTGTCATTTTATCGTTACGCGTTGTGGTTTGGGTCCAGGGGTGTTCGACACTCGGCAAATTGCTTGTTATAAATTTTGGGATGTTGTAAATATAGTTGTTATGCTATCAAATTTTCGGTAGAATTGGGGGGAAAATTATTTCTATCATTTTAGGGGCCTAAAATAGTTCCTTGAGCCTCGTCTTTCTCTGTGTGTATGAATGTTTGTTTTGTGCGTTGTACATGACATGAGGGATATGCACACAATGCGACAAAAAAATGCAAGATTGAAGGAAGAGTAAGGAACCGTGAGTTCTATCTCATCTATGAGATGACATATTTTGTTATTAGGATTCATCTGCGAGATGGTGTGGTTATGGTTAGATTCCATCTATAAAATGGTGAGGTATATGATTATGGTCCATCTGTGAGATAGCAAGGTTTGTGGTTATTTTCTATTTATAAGATAGTGAGGTATATGATTATGTTCCATGTGTGAGATAGTGAGGTTTATGATGACAAATCGATGATTTATAGGGTACACAGAGGATTAGGTTCAAAGAACCTAGGGGAATTAGCGAGTGATGACTATTTGGTGTTTGGTGCACTCATTTGGGACGGGGAACTCACATGCCTCACTTTGCTACTCCTAATGGGATCCGAGACTATACTTTTTGGAGTTGGGAGCTTGAGGATTCGTATACGTTGTATCTGTATGTGGCGATCACTCCCAAATATCATCCATGTTGTTGTGTAAGACCACCAATACCTAGGAGGCTTGGTGTCATTGTTGGGTCCTGTTATGTGTCGAGTGTGACAGTCAGTTGTGTCAAGTGTGATTATTAATGATGTCAAGTGTAGTATTTGATCATGTCAAGAGTGATAGTAAGCATTGTTAAGTATTATAGTCATTGTTAAGTACATACGCCATGGTTACGTAAGTTGTATGCTTTGTGTGTTCTTTGTAGCGTTTGAGGAGCAAAGGACTCACCCCTACAACCAACAACTTTCAGGTTCAGGAGATGTCGAGTGGGTCACACCCTCTGGGAGCTTGGCGTAGTAGGCAATTTGAAAGAGTGTGGCTATGTCGGGGGACATGCACGATAGTGCACACGTGTCACACTCTAGTGCACATGGTGCTAGTAGATAGACCATAGGTCATCCCCATCATCATTGATCACTGTCGGTACTGCTACATTCCTTGGGGTCTGGGAGGATTGGACGACATCTACTATGTAGCCCTAATGATCAAATTGCTTTGGGATCAAGGAGTCTATCACATGTTTGACAAGATAGACGAAGATTCCAAGCATATCATCACAATCAAAGGTTTCGTTGTTGCTAAGTAGTAAAAAATTAACAAAACCAACCTAAAAGCTATGAAGGTGGTCATGGATCAAATAGTGAAACGGATTCCTCAGGTGGACGAGGACAACATTAACAAGAAAAAGAAGAAAAGATTGACTAAAACTATAGCTAATGAAGACAAGGGCCTGAACAGCTTTGGCATTGCCAAGAAGATACAAAAAATCATGAGTGAGCAGCAAAAGAAGAAGAATAAGAAAAAGAAGCAAACTAAAAGGGAGGAGAAGGAAGAAGACCTGATAGCCAAAGAAAATAGAACAAAAAAGAGGCATAAGAAAACTGGTGTGTCCACCCCTGCTCGCCAGCTACACATAGCAAAATTATAAAAATGATTACTCCTTAGAGGTTGAAAGGCCTCAATGAAACAAATGATGATGAAGAGGATAGTGTTCAAGTTGTCCTTAAGAAAAGGAAGCCTTTGCCCAAGCCTTTTCTGCCCCAAAGAAGGCAAGAATAGTGAAGACTGCACCTGCAGCAAAGCAATCTATCATTCCTTCTACCATCCCCAAAAGGTAAAAACCAGAGCCACGGTTACAAGCAGTGGTCTACTCAAATAGTTGGCGACAAAGAATGGGTCCCTCAAATCCCTCCATCCTCATCAAGCAATGAATCTACTAAAGATGCACATGTATCTCTTGGAAGATAGGGCCTTGAAGCCCGAAGGCATGTGAGAAAAACAAAATTTTTCAAGCGGAAACACACATACCACACAAGAATCATTCTTTAGGACATAGACGTTACCTTGTTTATATTCGAAATTTGATGATCAAGGATAGGCTTGAAGATACAAGCCCTCTAACGTTGATCCACACCACTTCTTGTCAAGACTCAAGAAAACTTCTTGAAGGCTACCAACAAACACCAAAAGAGGCAGGCTAGGTACACCAATGGAGAGGAAGAAGGTTAGGTTTTAAAGTGTTTTTACTTATATAAGAGGCTCACTAATAGATGATATTGGTGGCTGAATTTTCAGCCAAAACTCACACAAAGGGACACGTGAAAAATAGAGGAAAGTAGATAAGGTTTTTCCTCTAAAACTATTCGAGAACTATGATCATAATAGCACACTTTACAGAAGAGTTTGAGTCAGATTTTTAACCAAAAATTCTGATCATGAAGCATCCCACATGTGAAGAAAAGATAGAGTTGTTGCATTTCAAAAATTGCCAACAACTTCCTATCTTATCATCTTAAGACCAAGTCAATAACTTGGGATTTATTTTTGCCAAATGATAATCATATATCAGCCGTATGTAAGCTCATAATCAGCCCTCAAACTTCTTCTTAAAATCTAGGACATGATCATGATAAGATGCTAGTTGAATTCAAATTCAAATCTAGCTCTTATCTTCTCCTTTTGATATGAAACTAACTACTGTAGTTAATTTATATTTAAATTCAAAATTTAAATTATCAAATTTAAATATTAGATAATTAATTTAACTATTTAAATTAATTAATAATGTCTTGGACTATTCAAGCCCATTAACTCCATTCATGTGCCGCTCTCTCTTTAAGATAAGTATCCAAACTCTTTCTTGGGCCAACAACCATTATTAGGCCCAAAACCTTTAATGCTGTAATGTCATGACAATAAAGTGTTAGTGTGTGACCCATTAGGTCCAACATAGCTACTGACATAAATGAGTTTGGGCCCAACAAGGCCACTACTCATTTAATGACAACACAGAGCACTAGCAATGCTTTGTTGCCCCAGAACTAGTTAGGTAAATGACAAGATCATCCTATTAAATCTATTTGGTTTCCATATGTATTTCC
>PYAF01002589.1:74749-92623 GCA_007407185.1 Glycine tomentella
TTTTTTTTTTTTTTTTACTATTATGGGCCTGCTAACCATTTAGGGTAGGGTTAGGTTTTGGGTGGTTTTAGTCCCTCATACTTCTATTTAATTAATCTATGTTGTTTTTATTTAATCCACATTATGTGTCACTTAATTAAATATTATTCTACTACTTATATTAGACTTAATTTTATTTAATTAGGTCGTGTAATAAATTAATTTCGTCGTTATTTACACAAAAGCATGAATTTCTTATTTAACACAAACAATTAAATCATACAAACAAACAATTACTAAGTTGTAATATTTTTAGGGTGTTTCAAGCGACAACTTGCTTACAAGAACTCTCTATAGCTGGAATAACAACTCACTTAAGAACCTAACACTTTTTTTCTCACTTTAGACACACATCAAGGATCCATGCTATTTAGCACCTTTTATAATTTTTCTAGGCTTGGATTCTAAAAACTCCTATTGAGCTTTGTCTCTGTTGCATTGAGCTCTATGATGAGGAGTGGACCTGGGATTTTTAAAGAGATAGATTATGATTAGATTTATCTCAAATATATTTCAAATCTATCTTTGATTCTGTTTACATTTATCGCTTATTTGAAAAGATGTTTATTTTAGGAAATATCTCTTTTATATTTATCTCAAAGATAAGATTTTCTCCTAAACAAACAAGATCATATTTTCTTAGAAGTAGATAGATTTTATAACAAAAAAGCTTGCCAATTTCAAAATCTCATTGGTCCATTTAATTAAGGAAATATTGCTTTTGAAAAATAGGACAAAATCTTCAAATTT
The DNA here is from genome assembly GCA_007407185.1 of Glycine tomentella. Taxonomy (NCBI): domain Eukaryota; kingdom Viridiplantae; phylum Streptophyta; class Magnoliopsida; order Fabales; family Fabaceae; genus Glycine; species Glycine tomentella. The sequence goes on from PYAF01002589.1 coordinate 75,539, forward strand.
TGACTTCCAGACTCGTGGAACTCGACTTTGCCAAGCTAGATAGTTCTCCATATGGGAGTTAAGTTTTGGCTATTAGGACTCAAGTCCTAAATATCATACTCGAGTTTCTAACCCCTCCATGCCCAAATTGGAGTTTTCAAGGTCCCTAGCCTAGTTAAGTGTGTGAGGGCTATGTGTAGTGGGTTTCTAAGTGACCTAGATTGATTATTAGAGTTCTAGATGGATCATTGATGCTAGTCCTAGTGATACTTGGAGAGCTTACAAGACATACCTAAGGCATAGACTCTTGCTCTTTAATCTTGGTCTTGAACCTTAACTCCATTATTTCTTTCTTCTATTTTTGGCTTTGGCTGAACTTTTTGAAAGAGCGTTAACTTGTTGGCATTGTCTTTATTAAAACCTAATTGTAGGGCTTCATAGGATCTTCATTTTGAATGCATGGAAATCCACAGTTTAGGGATTCATGTAGTTAGTGCATCTCTTTAATGCCTACAAGGTGACCTTTGTTATTGCTTGATCCTTTTCTAGAGAAGAAGGATTTAAGAGAAGTGGTTGGTTGTGGATGCTGGTTTTCGGGTGCTTCAAGGAAGCTTTGATGGAGTTGGGGAAAAAAATTCAAAATGATAGCCATTTAGATGATGACATGTTTGGCGAATGGGGAGAAGTAAGGTGAGAGTTGGTTTCTCATAATTATTTATAGGGTTGTCTTAAGTGGAGTATGATGTCATACTGTGAAGGAAAAAGAAGGAAATGAGTCACACTTTTGGCTAGGAGACAAGTGTCTTCCTTGTCATACAAGGAGACAAGTGTTCCCTGTCATGCAAAAGGGAACACTTGGCTAAAGCTTGGTCAGGTCCCCATTGCAAATGTCTCTGTAAGTAAATCGATTAGGGATCGATTCACGCACTAAAACTTGACCTTTTTCAATTTTTATAGACAATGAATATTTTTTATGAAACTTTGTGAGAACTTTATTTCAAAATTATAAATAATTATCATGAATTAAAATTAGTTTTGAATATTTGATAATTGTTTAGGTATTTTTAAGCAAAAATTCATATTATATTCATTGTAGTCCGTAAAATTCTAAATATTTCACAAAACTTTTATTTTTATGATCTTAATCAAATAATGAACTATAATTTCTTATATGACGTTTTAATGTTAAACCTATATTGTTGAATTTTCAACCGACAATCTATAGCACACAATTAATTTTTATTAGAAGTCTCTAAAAGTTTTGAGAAAATGATCATAGCCATATTTAATTATGTAGAACATGATTCTGAGCTCACATAATCATATTTAAATCATCTAAGATTTTTCCACATGTCTGCCACAGTTACAAACAATTTTGTAAGTAATCATTTTTTTAAACAGTTATCTAGGTTTTGACCTAATATGATTATTAAATATCACAATTAAGTAACTCTCAAAATTCTAATCTCAATTAGTATATCAAAATTTTGAGATTCCCTCTAGGCTTTCAAGAATAAAATTATGGAAATAAATAGTTCTAAAATTTGGGGTGTTACATGTTATATCTTTATAAATCTATTTTTCTAATTTTGGAAAATCTTAAAGACATCCAAACTATGGGTAGCATTGTTGGAGCATTGTGGTTTCTTTAATTCTGGATAATGTGATAATTTTTTATGTTTGTTTCCAATGTTTTGAAATTCAAAACATTAGAGATATCTGAAAACAATAAGAATATTAGTTTATAAGATGAAGTAGCGGTAGATCTAGGCTGTTTGAGAGTGGACAAATGCTACCCTTTATTTTAATAAATTTACATGTATTTTTCTTAAAATTTTATATTTTGTACCCCTAATTTTGTGTGTTTTAACCACCTTACTAATTCTCATATGAGATTAAACAAAATGCACCCTTTATTTTAATAAAATAATAAGTATTTATCTTAAAGTTTTAATTTTGTACCTCTTATTTTTACGAGTTTAAACCACTTTCTCATTTCTATGTGTTAGATTTATTTTTATAATAGTTTGTCCCATTTTCCTCGGATCTTAGATTCGCCATTGAGATGAAGAATAATAGAACACTATAAAATGTTAAGTCATAAGATGAATTAGGTCCCTCAAATGTTTTGATTTATACAAACAATATTAAGTTATGATCCTCTCAGTGCAAAGAATGTTATTTTATTTTTCATAGGATTTGTCAAAGAGCGTGAAAGAGAAAGAGGTCAATTGAAAAAGTTATTTACTTCATCAAAAGACGTGGAAGAACAAGTTGTAGTGTACTTGAGTGTACAAAAGGTGATTTGACCTTTGACACAAGATATGGAATATGTGTAAATAAATATAAACTTTAGGGTAAATAATCATTTTTGTCCCTGAAGGTTTTAGCTTTTTACATGTCATTCAATTGAAGACATTTATGATTTGTAGAATGGTTTAAGAAGGTTTATCTTGTGATCCTTGCATGACATAAAGCATAAACATATTCATGCATAAAATGTTTTAAGAAAAGAACTTAAGAGTTTATCTGTGCATATTCCATGACTTTGTTTGCTTTAATCGATTACACAAAGATATAATTGATTATTAGCTTCTGTTTGATTCTGGAAAAGCCATGAATAATACTTTAATCGATTACTAGCTACTTGTAATCAGTTACATAGCACAAGATGTAAATCATGATTATCTGTCTTAATCAATTACCATTATACCGTAATCGATTACACAAGTTCATTTTTAAATATGCATGACTGCCTTAATCGATTACCACAATCTGTAATCGATTACCAAGGCCTATTGCATATACAAGACTGACTGGTTTAATCAATTACTTCATGGAATAATCGATTACTTTGTTCGTTAAAGATTTATAGATTGTCTCAAGAACATTTTAATTGATTACTTGGTTAAATAATCGATTACATATGTTAAAATAATCGATTACACTTGCGTAATAATTGATTACTATCTGTTAAAACTATTTTCTATATAAAGCTGCTTGGGTATGCGATTTCAAGAGAGATCATTTTTCATCATATAATTGAGATTATGAAATCCCAACACAAGCAAAAGTTCTCATTGTCCAAGAAACAGTTTTCTGAGCATTAGATTTCTTGCTTGAGATTAAAAGATCATTTTGCTTCATACTTGAAGATGAGTCAAGAAAAGTTTTTTTTAAGAGAGTTGATTCTTAGCTTTGATATTCATACAACTTGGTGTTGATTGGTAAAATCATTCGTGTATTCTTTCATCCATTGAGTATCACAGGTTGTGTCTCTCTTAAACTTTCTTGTAGATTGTTTTGAGTTTCAAAATACTTTTGTAAGGCTAAGTTCAAAGAGTTTCTTTCATGCTTTCTAGAGTAGTGTTCTCTAGGGATAAAAATCTTAGTAGAGTTCTCAGGATCTTGGTGATTTAATTTCTAATAGGGTGTTATAACTCTGATTCTTTGTCTAGGGTTGATAGAGAAAATCACTTGTAATTGCTTGTGAAGAATACTTTTGAATTAGTGGAACTCTAATTAGTTTGATTAGAAGAACTGGATGTAGCTTCTCTTGAGAAGTGAACTAGTATATGTGTTTGTGTTAATTTTTATTGTTCTATCTCTTCTTGCTATCTTGATCTCTCAGCTGTTGTGATTTCTTCATTACTCAACAAGTGCTGGTTTTGTGATTGGAATCTTGGACTGAGTGATTTTATTGAATTAAGGTTGTGCTGGTCTTAAAAGTGATTAGGATCCTAAATTCTGATTTCATAAGGAATTTTAAAAGGTCAAGGTTATTTCACTTCATCTCCCTCTTGGTATTTGAGTGTATTCATTGTTTTTTCAATGCATGAACAAGCAATCAAAGCATTTGAAATCTTTGCAATTTATTCTAAGTTTAGAATCCCAATTCTCAAAACACTTTACACATCTTGAGGATCAAAGTGTGAGCTTAAACTTGTTTTCGTTTGTAAGACGTTAGACGTTTGTAAGACGTTAGAAAAAGTCATTGAACCCTTATCTTGAAACAATAATATGTTTAATTTGAAGTTTGAATAGGCTTTGTATTAAAGAATACTTGGATGATTAAGATGAACTAGTATAAAAAATTATATGTTATTCTTCTTTTCTTAATTAATTTTGTCTAAACTTGATTACTATTATCAACATTACTTTCAGAACAAAAGTTTTTGATAAAACTAAGTCTTCATCTATTTTTCTTTTGTCGGATACACGTGGAAACTTACTTTTATAAGACAATATGGTGTATTGCGAAAAAGTTTATGAAAAAGTTTTTAGGGTAGTTTAGTCATCTTTTGTATGTGTTTAGTTAACCTATTTTTTGCATTTGATATACTTTTACTTATACCATTTGCCTATATTTGATCTATACTTTGGCTACCGAGGCATTGACATTCGACATGGACGTTCGGATTTATATATTCACATATGTGGTATGTTTTAGTTTTAGTTACGGCGTTGATATTAATTGCGTGCATAAATCGCGTTACAAAATAAATTTTATTCGCTGTCAAATTTTACTAAACAACAATATTGGAGTTTTGTCATTTTTAATTTATGAGAAAGAGTTTTAAAAATGAGAGTTTTTCGCAACTTAATCAATTAGTAATTCTACAATCATGAATCAAAATAGTAGAATTAAGTAATTATATTACACACACTCCTATATCCTCTCTCTTTGAGTTAGAATAATTATTTTGAATGAGAATATTTTTAAGTATTATTATTCTTCAAGGTGATTGTTTTTCAGATTTTTTCTTCACTGAGAATGTTTTTAGGTATTTTGCTCAACCTCTTATTTATTTTAATATATTATTTTATATTATTATTTGTAAATTAAATTTCAATATTTTTTAAAAGAAATTAATCAAATTATCAATTATTTAAAATAATGTTAGATCATGATTTAAATTATTTATCATATACTTAAAATAAATAAAAAATTGATTGATTATGAATTTTGTTTATAATATAAATTATATATTTGAAATATTTGTTAAATATAAATTTATTATGTTAAATTAAAAAATGAAGATATGACGGAAAATAAATGTCACTAGTTAGCTAAATAAATCTGTTTATGGCAATAAATGGAAGTGGTTACACGTGGATATAGAGTCTCTTTTTTGTCCCTGAAGGAACGACCATTTCGAAACCCAGCCCATCCATCGCTGGTCTTCTTCCTTCCTTTGTTATTAGGGTTTCCGGAATCTCCAGCACCTCCTCCTTCTCCGTCTTGGATTTCAATTCATTTCTGTTGATGGTTCAGCTGATGAAGAATTCTCGGAAGCCCGAAACGGCGTCGTCCGTGAAGTTGGAGATCGTTGAGGACCCACTGGAAGAAGAGCATGGCCCCCTCAACAAGCGCTGCAAACCCTCAGCCTCGCCTCAGCCTCAGGTTTTGTATTTCGTCACCTTCCTTTCAATCGCTCGCTAGATCGCGTTTTTAGGAACTTTGAGCCTTTTGTTTTTTTTTTTTTTTGGGGGGGGGGGGGGGTCAAATGGTAGTTTTGTTAGCAGAGAGGACCGAACCCGGGACCTTTCCCGTCTTTCTTTCTCCCTTGACCATCTAACCTACCTTATATCTCTCCACTGCTTGAGTGATCTAACTTGCATTCAAACATATATTTATTTATTTATATTATTTTCTCGCATTCATTAACATGTCATCTGCATTATTGCCTAGCTCTTAATTTTCGGAATCATGGAACAAGCGCTTTGTTTGTCCACGAGAGATGTTGAAATTATGTGGCTCGTTTGTCTTTTTAACTTGTTATTCCTCTCCTTCCTGTGCTTGCAATCATTTTAGCAATGGAATGCTTCCGATGATGGTTCTGTCAGTTCTCCTTCCCATCTGAACATACTCGATGAACCGAGCCCCTTGGGTTTGCGCCTCAGGAAGAGCCCTTCTCTGTTGGATTTGATTCAGATGAAGCTTTCTCAAGGAAGTGCACAGCAGAACGAAGATTTAAGCTCCGGAGCCAAAAGGGAGAGCAGGTGTGCCACTGCTGCTGCGGCAGCGTCTGGTGCCGGTGCCGCTGACAAGCTCAAAGCTTCAAACTTCCCCGCTTCGCTTCTGAGGATTGGTTCGTGGGAGGTATATTCCAGATGCTTTGTGTTGCTGTGCTATGATTAAGAAATGTGTTTTCGTTGATCAACTTTTATTTACTAGCTGAAGGTTCTCTGTGTCGCAGTATAAATCAAGATACGAGGGTGACTTGGTGGCAAAGTGTTACTTTGCTAAACATAAGCTTGTTTGGGAAGTTCTTGAAGGTGGTCTAAAGAGTAAAATAGAAATTCAGTGGTCAGATATCATGGCACTTAAGGCACATTGTCCTGATAATGGGCATAGCACGTTGACTGTTGTGGTAATTTAATTCTCTCTCTATTTTAGCCTCCTGAGTAGTTCTTTAAGATGCATAGGTCTATGTATGCATTAGATTTTGGTGTATCATTTTTTAATTTCTGTGTTGCAGCTTGCTAGGCAGCCTCTTTACTTCAGGGAGACTAATCCTCAGCCTAGAAAGCATACACTATGGCAGGCAACAGCAGATTTTACTGATGGACAGTCTAGTAATCATAGGTATATTCTTTCACTGTTTTCCTCAAATATGTGGATGTGGGCTCAGCTGTTAACTATTGAAAAGTTTGACTGTTTTATTATTCATTCATCATATATAACCGTTCTTAAATATTGCTGATGGGAAATTTGAGAAGGCAAATACACAAGAGTGTGAAGCATACTGAAGTAATCCACCAAGGGAGGTCTAGTGCCATTTGATATAGTATTTTGTGTACACCAGAGATCTCATTATGTATCTTTTGAAGCATTTATAATCTTTAACTTAAAAAAAAAAAAAAAAAATCATTTTTTAGGGAGGATGGCTGAGGCTAAGTTTTGCAGCATTTTAAGTCTGATGAGGTTTTACTATGTGTTTAGGTCTTACTTACAAGGTTGTGATGTCTGAAAACTTGATCTTGTGGTTTGTAGGCTGCATTTTTTGCAATGCCCACAAGGGTTGTTGGCGAAACATTTTGAAAAGCTTATCCAGTGTGACATGCGTCTTAATTTCTTAAGCCAACAGCCGGAGATAATTTTGGATTCACCACATTTTGACACACAACCTTCTGCTTTTGAGGACCCAGACAATCCAAAAGATCACGATCTGCTTCAAGTCAGTGGTAAAGGATCCTCCACGTCTTGTTATCAAGACAGTGGATCACCTCAGGCTTCCCTGTCATCATTTAAGATTGAACACAATGATCCTCTTGGAATGACGTTGGATAGTCTCCCACGAGATGCACCTTCACCCAGTTCAGGTACTTATATTAAGGATCTAGTTCATGTTCCCTTCTGTTTCATGTACATGCTATTGGTGTACTGCTCACATTGGTAGTATCATGGAATTTGACTTTGGTTTTCCTCATCTTTCTCTCCCTTGTATTTCAATGGGATTTTCTCAGTAGACATTCTGACTATATTGTTAGATATCTGAAGCTACTTTAAAGTATGTCTGTCCCATGATTTATGTGGTGTTTTTTTTGGCTTAATTGTTTCATTTGTCTGTCTTTTTACATACAAGTTATGGAGTGCACTTCAATTGAAGGGAGTACAAGCTCTGAAACTGATTCGAAGGGCCCAAGAAATGGGGATCAGATAAAACTTCCTGGACTTCGACCTTCTATGTCAGTGTGTGATTTTATTGGCCAAATTGAACTCTGCCTGTCAGAGCAAATAACCTCTGGGAATCCACCATTTTCTGATGGAGGATCAGAGTACAAGGAGATCCTGGAAGACATTGCACAACATCTTCTTACTGACAATCAAGTTGCAACAACGTCTGATGAAAAATCACTCATGTCAAGGGTCAATTCTCTCTGCTGTCTTCTGCAGAAGGACTCTGTTACAGTGCAGAATTCTCATTTTACTGAAGATGGTACTGTTGAAGGACCTGATGATGGAAAAGATGTCAAGCCTGCTGTGGAGGAATCAAAGGACGCTTCTGGTGGCAAGCAAGCACTAGGCATGTCTAGGAAAGACTCGTTTAGTGATTTGCTTCTCCACCTTCCTAGAATCGCATCTCTTCCAAAGTTCTTGTTTAACATATCAGAAGAGGATGGTGACAGTCATGCCAGATAGTTATTCTCATATTTGGAATTTCAAATTGGGCAAGTATGGAGCTACCTAGCAGTGTCTAGCTGCATAGGGGATATTTTATGTCTTTGTAGACATGTGCAAGTTTAATTTCTACCCTGGGAACTACTGGGATTTGGAAAAGTTGTTTTAATGAAGAATCCTGGTAGAGCCCATGTATAAATTGTCAAGTAGATGTTTTAGCTCTGTATTTGTTATTTTATTGTTTGATTTCTGGGTGTTATGCACAAGTGATGTCTGCTTGTAAGTAAATCATGTGTTGCCTGGTCAATTATGGATTGTATCCATGTCTTCCCTTGGAATAGATAAGATCGTAAAGCTGTAGCTGATATTATTATCACTGGCAAGCTCAGTTTGCATAAATCTAATAATATAATAAGATGGTAAAGATTTAATCTCATTCACCAGTCACTTCAGTTTCCGGCTTTACAAATTCCTTACCTAGTTTTCGAATATGTTAATGTTACTAGCGTTTCTTTTTGTCTATACACATAATATTTGAGGCTTTTTGTTGCCCAGGGTTCAATTCACCTTCAATGCTAACAAGACACTTTTTTCTTTTTCACAAAACCATTATTTACTATTAAAAAGTTTTCTTCACGGAATTGGACCCTTGATTTTGTAGATAAAATTTAGGTCTAATTACTGTTTTAATTTTCTAATTTATTTTTTAAGTTCAATTAAGTTTTTTATTTTTTTAAATTATGTTAATTTGATCTTTTTTATATTTGCTTTGATAATTTTGATAAATGGGATTGAATTTGATTTAAAATGAGACTAAATTGAATCCATCTTAAAAAGTAAGGAACCTAATTGAAATTTTAAAAAATAAAAGTATCTAATTAAATCATTTAAAAAAATTATAGGACTTAATTCATTCTTTTAATAATAAAAAGACCAAATTCAACTTAGAAATTTAATTAGAGTACCAAAATCATAATTAAAACCTAAAATTTATTTGATTACACACACTTCTTATTTGACATGTTAATGTTACACAAACACACGCTCGCGCTCACGCATACACACACACACACACACACACACACATATATATATATATATATATATAAAATACCATGACATAACCATTTTATATCATTGACATCAAGCCTTTGGTGATAATCTAGATAATTTATTTTTTCAGCTACCAAATTCAAACTTGTTAATGTATAATTTATATCTCTAACCCCACCCATCCCGGTAGTGTATAGGGGTGTACCCACTAAAAAATGGGTTGTGTTGGATTGAACCCATATTTTTTATTTGATGAAAAATTTCAATCCAATTCAACCCATGTCAATTCATTTTTTTTAAATCAATTATTTTGGTTGTCTATTTTTTTCCTTCAAATTTTATAATCAAGTATGACTTAAAAAGTAGTAATATGTGATTAAAACTAATAAAAATATACTTAAAAGTTGATCATAAAAGAATGTTAAGAGTTAAATATAGTTTAAGAAAGAAAAAAAATTAGGTCGGTGGGTTGAATGAGTATATCCAATCCAAACCACGTTGAATTAGTAGAGGGAAAAACTTTATACACCAGTATAAAGACTAATACACCCAGAAAGTTTTTAAATACCCATAATACCCTTCATTGTTTATAATGGAAGCTGAGCTGCAGAGTGCAGAGAGAAGGGAGTACGTTGCAGTTCCATGAAGAAGGTTTCATTTTGTTAGTGGTTGAGTGTATTGTGAGTAGTAGCGGTTGGCTGTGGCTGTTTTTGGGTTGGTCGGAGTCGTAGACGGTGGTGGAGCAGTGGTGGGCGAAGGTAAGCTGAGTTTTTGTAGTTTACGGATTATGTAATCCGTGAATTCTATACGGATTATATAATCCGTATGATTCCATGAGTTTTGTTAATCTGTATGAACAGCACAGATTAAGCAATCTGTAAGCAATATACGGATTGAGTAATCCATAAGGTTGTCACGGATTGGCTGATCCGTATGCAGTATACGGGTTTACTGATCCGTATACTTCTTACGGATTTACTGATCCGAATACCTTAAAAATGCAAAAAAAATATGCAAAATTTATTTTGATTATACAAAAAATTATTTTCATTAATGATAGTTTTGTTTTGTCAGTTATTTAAATTTAGTTGTTCACATGAACGACGATGACTGGATGTATGACTGTATTATGTTTGAAGAAATAGACATAAATGAAGATATTAGAGATGAACCTAGTGCATTTGAAAAAGTTGATTGTTCTACAGCCTTCAATACATCTGAGGTATTTATATTATTTGATAATCGGTGAAATTTTTTAAATACATCATTTATGGAAGTTTAACATTTTTGATCGATTTTTGTAGGTGTTCCCTTCTCGTGAGGATGTTTTAAAATGGGCTAGAAATGTTGCATATGAGAATGGTTTTGTAGCTATTATAATGAGGTCAGACACGTCAACTGGAAAGAAGGGAAGAACATCATTTGTTTTAATTGGCTGTGAAAGGAGTGGAAAATATAGAGCATTCAACAAAAACATGGTACCTACAATGACTAGTACTAAAAAATGTGGTTGTCCGTTTAAGTTGCGAGCCAAACCATTGCCGGGAGGTGAAGGGTGGATGGTGAAATTATTATGTGGCACACATAATCATGCTTTGGCAGAGTCATTATGTGGACACCCATATGCTGGTTGATTGACAGAAGATGAGAAGATTGTTGTGCATGATATGACAAGGTCGATGGTGAAACCTAAGAATATTCTCCTAACTTTAAAAGACCATAATCCCAATAATTGTACATCTTTGAAGCAAGTAATGAATGCAAGGTATACATATCGTACGCGTATTAGAGAAGGTAATACTGAATTGCAACATTTAATGAAGCTTCTGGAACGTGACATGTATATTCATTGGCATAGACTGAAGGATGAAAATGTCATTCGTGACCTATTTTGGACACATCCAGATGCAGTGAAGTTGACCAATGCATATCATATTGTTTTTCTCATAGACAGCACATACAAAACAAACAGGTACAATCTTCCGTTACTTGATATTGTTGGTGTCACTCCTACTGGGATGGCGTTCTCAGCTGCATTTGCTCTGTTAGAAGCTGAACGCATAGACAATGTTGTTTGGGCCCTAGAACGTTTTAAAGGCATATTTTTGAAAAGTGAATTTTTCCCAAAGGTAATTGTGACTGATAGAGATTTAGCATTGATGAGTGCAGTTACAACTGTGTTCCCTATATGTACCAATTTACTGTGTCGGTTCCACATTGAAAAAAATGTGAAGGCAAAATGTAAAACTTTTATCCGACAGAGTAATGTATGAGAGTATGTGATGGAAGCTTGGAGGAGTGTTGTGGATTGTGATAATAAGAATAATTATGCTGATTGTATTACAAAGTTTGAAGTTGCGTGTTCGTCATGGCCAGCGTTTGTTGATTACGTGAAGCAAACATGGTTGAATCCACACAAAGAAAAATTTGTTTCAGCATGGACAAAACAAGTGATGCATTTGGGTAACACAACCACTAACAGGTTATAAAATCTGTAACTTTTGTTAACTTGCTGTTGACTTATTCTTGATGTGGGGGATCCTTTTTCACTTTTTTAATTTGAGTGCAAGGTTGAGTCTGCTCATTCGACATTGAAGAGACTATTGCAGAATAGTCTTGGTGATCTTTGTAGTGTGTGGGATGCAATGCACAACATGTGACCTTGCAACATACTAAAATTCGGGCATTTTTGGAGAAAAGCACACATGTCGTGGGCCATGTGTTTAAAGTAACGCTCTACAAAAGACTAATTGGCATGGTGTCTAGGTATGCATTGAACCAAATAGCTGCAGAGTATGACCGAGTCCATTATGCAGGAAAAAAAACACGTTGTGGATGTGTCATGAGAACTACGCATGGATTGCCTTGTGCATGTGAGCTAGCTAAGTATGTTATTGGGAGCATACCTATTCATGCTGTTGATATTTTTTGGCGGAGGTTAAGTTTTGAAGATCAAGGTTTAGATGAGTGTCAGGTCAACATAATTGAAGAGATGAAAGCCATATCTAAGCGCTTTGACAACCTTGACATTTGTGGGAAGGTAACTTTAAAGACAAAACTTAGACAAATTGCATTTCCTGACCAAAATTCAATGTGTCCTCCTCCGGAAAAGGTAAAAACAAAAGGTGCTAAAAAGAAGTCAGTGTCGCAACACGCCAGATCAACCAAGCGGGATCCATCTTACTGGGAGTATGTCGATGAATTACATTCTGTGCAAAATAGTTGTTCCACTCCGAAACCATCCGTGACATCTTCACAAAATGATAGACATACCAAGAGGAAGTTGCCTATGCTGGACCAATTTCATACTTCTATGCACAATTATATTATAGACATCACTGATGTTAAAGCTGATGGTAACTGTGGATTTCGTGTAATTGCTACCTTGCTAGGATATGGTGAAGAATCCTGGCCTTTGGTACGCAATCATTTGCTTAAAGAACTTGCAGAATGGTTTGATGAATATATAGCCTTGTTTGGTGGATTTGATAGATTTGAGCATTTGAAACGGTCCCTACTTGTTGATGGGTTGTCAAAGGTAACAAAAATGGAATTATGGGAACTTTTAATGCATATTTATTTAGCTTATATTTAGAGGTGTTCTTTGTTAATGACAAGTAACCATTGATAAGTGGATGGATATTACCTATTTAGGATACGTCATTGCGTCAAGGTATAACATCGTTCTAGTTTCTCTGTCTCTCCAACAAAGTATGATGTTTTTCCCATTGAGAAGTCAACCCCGCCTATAGATGCCATTGTTCACCGCATTTTATGTATTGGTCATGTATTTGGTAACCATTTTGTTCAGGTATTTGATTGTCAATACTGTTTTTTGCCTAGTTTTGCCACAAATGATAACCAACTCTAATGTTAATACTTAATGCAGGTTGCATTGACACTTGCATGTCCTATTCCACCACCTGCGATGTTATGGTCATTATATTGTTACAATGTTGCAAAGCAATGGTTACTTCCTTACCAAGATAGAATGCAAGCATATAGTCAGCTCAAGCGTGTGTGTACTGAATATGTTACCTTACGAGATTAGTGTAGACAGTGTTATTAGCTATGATATGTTGTTGAATGACACGGATTAACCATGAATACCATGTTCGGTTATATTTAAATGTTGTTTGTCGACAAGCGTATTGTTCAAAGCCAATATATTCTTATGCAGGTGTGCACTGGACAGAGTAACCATTGTGTTGCAGGTTGACGGATTGGGTGATCCGTATGTAGTATATGGATCAGGCAATCCGTATGATCCATACGGATCACCCAATCCGTATGATCCATATGGATCACCCAATCCGTATGGGCCATACGGATTGACTGATCCGTAAGGATCATATGGATTGCCTGATCCGTACGATACATACGGATCACCCAATCCGTATGACTTAATTATTTAAACAAAATTTGCTAAAAATAATTGAGTACAAATATTAACCTGTTAGGTGAAAGTAGATATTACGTTAAAAAAGGCATAATTACAATAATGTTGTCTACATCATTTACGAGTAACAAAACAAAATGTCATGTGCCCTTGTTCAACAAAATTCTGCCTAAATACAATAAAATAAAATGTGTCCATCAACATGACTACTCGTGCCTCTGCCTCGTCCGTCTTTGTCTGGAATACACACATCCTTCTTCAGTCACAGAGCATGCTATACGTAGTAGGTGCTCAGTAGCGGCATAGGCATCAGTACCACGAGTCACCGTACGCAGGTCGATCATCTCTTGCAAGCCTTCTGCTAGCCTTTGACACGTAGCCTGAACAAATGTGAAAAACATTAGTCGGTAAACAGTAAATGTTATTAACAACACAATAAAAACAATTGAGTACAAATTATGATATAGTTCTTTCATACAAAACCAAGACGAGGATCGTCAGATGAAGCTGGAACTGGTGCTGGCTCCTTAGATGATGCATGTAGATCAGGCGGAGGGTGTCTAACAGGATCACCAATCTGAGGGGGACTCATATATGAATGAGACACATGGAAAAACCACTGTATATACCCAACCACGGTCTGACTCGGATGAGTTACCTATTCACCAGTGACTAGTACGTGGTCCCCAAAATGTATCCATGCCTCCTCGACCTCCTCTGTGCTTGGCGACTCTATTGACTGAATTTCTGGAATTTGTTGCACATATCCAAACTGCCTAAGCACTCTCTCCGGTAAAAGCCTGACAACATTCGGTCCGCACTGAATATGACCAGAGAATAGGGCAATGATGTCGAACTCTCTATGCGCACGGTGCTTGCCATAGGGAGTCCAACATACATCCTCTGTAGCCAATCTGTCTAGGTGCCTACGATAACTACTGCACGGTAATGCTTGGGCAGGCTTCCACGGACATGCACGGGACTGTGTCTCCAGGTAACTCTGGTCAGCAGTGACATTTCCAACGGATGGGAAATGTTCATAGATCCAAGTCTACACAAAAATGAACAACATTACTTACATATCATGAACAAATTTTAACAAATTTATCCATTACTCTAGTAAGAAAACACTGCAAACCATTACCTGCAATAGCGTGATATAACCGGCAAGATGTTTACCGTGGTGCTGACATGCATAGTTCAGATTAACATACATGTGAACCAATGTTGCCGCACCCCAAGCATATCATCTTGAGTCTTCTAGATCACGGAATGCCTCCAAAAAAACCACACCAATGTGTGTCGCACTCTTGTTGGCAAAGAGTGTGCACCCAACCAGAAGAAGCAAGTATACTCTGGCTGCTACTCTCCACCTCATCTGTTGACATCTCACAGTATAGATGTCTCGCTGCCAAGACAGGCGCACGTATTACCCATGGCAATACTCCATCTCTGCTTCGGCTTCTTCAGCTGAAACCTCAAGCAAGTCAACAAGCAAACGAACTCCTTGTCCAACATCAATAGTCTCGTGCAATAACAAATCTCCTTCGATGAGGATATGCAATAGCGACGAAACATCATCCAGAGTGATCGTCAGCTCCCCGACAGGAAGATGGAAGCTGCTGGTCTCCGAGTGCCACCTCTCTACAAATGCCGAGAGCAACCCCCTGTCACCGGTCTCCATTGAGCATGAAATCAACGGCGCTAACCCACTAGCAGCAACCAGTCCTTCGATCTTGGGTGCAGGCCGACCAAATTTACTAACTTTTCTTCCATGCGACGCCAATTTCAACTCACCACGTTCCTGCAAACAAATTACTTCAATGTCAAACATGATTCAAATAAATCAAACCACATTACTCAATAAAAATTAAAACAACTACCTGTCCTTCCCACACTCGATCAGCCACATGGTAAGCGAACTTCATCAAAACTGAACAATCCTGCGGCCCACCTGGATAAGATTGTATTTCATCACCTCCACCCTCCATGGCAGGGATATCAACCTCAACACACCGCTCCTCAACACCACCATCCTGAGCCAGAGGATCAACAACACCTACCTGTGGCCTTTGTCTTCTCGCAGATGCCGTAGGCCTACGACGTTGGGGGCAGCCTCTTTATTCATGCTATTCCCTCTACCAGATCCTCTACCTACATGTCCACCTACTGCCTCATGTCCTCCTCGTGTTCTAGCCATAATCTGATAAAAATCTGTGAATAATATCGTAAGATCATCAGTGGTGGCATAAGAGTAATAATCATCATCACCACTACCAAATGTTAACATTATTGGTCTAATACCATAACAACAATAAGGCACAACCAAAATACACAATTAAATGACAAAGTAAGAAATCTCTAACTCTAGCCTCATCCTCTAAGCCCCTTAAATGACCTATAACAGAACTGAACTTCTCCATCATGTCAAAGCCCTTTAAATGGCCTATAACAAAGAACTGTAACACTTTCTACACACTAACATGATATTGTATTTAGTGCATCAGGATTCAATTTGGAAGCATCGAGACCTGTACCAAAACCAACAATTGGAAGCATCATAACCAATACCAAAACCAATATTGCAAGCAAACCAAATATTATCAGAGTAAACTAGTTCAAACATGATTCAATAAAAAATCACAAACCACCACAATTGGATCTATGATATAATGTATAACCAAATTAATTAACCAAATATAAAGCTTCTTCAATCCAATAATCAATATTATCATGAATAAAAAATATCTAATTATATAATCTAATCTAATTAAATTTTCTAAGGGCTCAAATATGTAAAATAACCAACAAAATACAATTAATTTCATCACAAATTTAAAATGCCTCAATTCTGAACTCCACAGATTACCCAATTCGTAAGGCAATTACGGATTACTCAATCCGTATGAAGCATACAGATCCTGTAATCCATGAACTTCATACGGATTGAGTAATCCGTAATTGCCTTACGTAAGTAAGGTACGGATTACTCAATCCGTATGAAGTTCACGGATTACAAGATCTGTATGATTCATACGGATTGAGTAATCCGTATTGTCCTTACGGATTACCCATCCCACTGACTTCTACGGATTAATCATTACGTAAGCAATGCACGGATTCACCAATCCGTAGAATCCATAACCACACCCAAAACGAAGACCCACCAACCGAAAATGAGTACCAACCTCACGTCGGTTGCCGCAATGAACCACCTCTCACCGTCAACAACCCGCAACTCGCCTCATGTCACCCCAATGTATCACCTGCGCCACCGAACGGAACCAAATCGCAGCAACGAAGAAGGAAGACGAAGGTGTATGGTGTATGTGTTGATTCAAGTGAAGCCAAGCATCAATGAACAAAGATCAAAGCTTCAAGATTTTGTGCTTTCAACATGCTCAAAGGAAAAGTTCCATGGAAAGCTTGAAGACAATTTGATTAATGTAAAAGGAAGTATATGATCTGATAATCCAATTGTGCATATCATGCATCATTCATTTATCTAGGATTGTTAGATTAAAAGAAG
>PYAF01002590.1:0-17124 GCA_007407185.1 Glycine tomentella
AGATCAATCAAATCACTGTTTTTGGCTAAAAGCAGCATATATTTTTCACCTTGACTTTGCTTATACTCATCAAAATCCTTTTGAAGCATTTTATACTTGTCAACATTGCTAGAGGAAGTGGCACACACACATCCATTCAATTTGTAACTTGAAACAAGTTTTTCATTTTCTTCCTTCAAGTTGCAAATCTCATTTTGTAAATCTGTTATTTTCTCAACATGCCATCTAAGATTTCCTTTGAGCTTATTATTGGATTTTGCAAGTTTTTGGGCTTCCTCATACATTTCTTGAAAAGCATGAATAGCTTGGTCAAGTTCAAAATTTACCTCATCTCCTTCACTTAGCAAATCATCATCATCATCATTGATGGTGGAGGTGAGACACATGTTAGCTTCTTCATTTTCTGTGGAAGAATCTGAAGATGTTGACTCATTGTCCTCCCAAGCTATGTATGCCCTCTTTCCTTTTCCTTCCTTTTTCATCTTGCTTTCACCTTGTTGCTTTCTCAAGTAAATTGAGCACTCAGATTTGGTGTGACCTGGTTTGCCACACTCAAAGCATGTGAAGTTGTTGTCAATCTTCTTGTTGAGATTGTTGTTGGTGTTGCTGTTTTTGTTGCCTTTGGTTAATCTCTTATTCTTGTTTTTCCTCAGAAATTTGCTGAACTTTTTGACCACTAAGTTCACATTGTCCTCATTATCCTCTTCACTTGATTCCTCTACCTTCTCAGCTTTCAAAGTTACAGCTTTCAAGGCTATGCTTCTTGTTTACTTTTATGCATCTTCACAAGATGTTAATTGAGACATTTCTAATTCATATTCAAGAAGCTTACCAAACAATGCAGCCATGGACATTTTCGACAAATCCTTGGACTCTTTGATTGCTGTAACTTTTGGTTGCCAAGGTCTTGTTAAGCACTTCAATATTTTGATGTTTAGCTCTTCAGTGTCAACGACCTTTCCAAGACCCAATAAATGATTTACAATGTGTGTAAATCTAGTTTGCAGCTGAGAGATGCTTTCATTGGAATTCATCTTGAACATTTCGTACTCATGGATCAAAGCATGCTTCCTTGATCTTCTAACTTCCTCAGTTCCTTCATGAGTAATTTTCAGCATCTCCCACATTTCTTTTGCACTTGTGCATCTCACAGTTCTGAAAAATTCATCAGAGGAATCAACTCATCCCATTCTTTGGGAATCAACTCATTTGCAACAGTTTTCTTTAGAATAAAGGGACCCTTCTCAATAGCATTTCATGCTCCTGGGTCATTTGATTGAATAAAGATCTTCATTCTATTTTTCCAAAAACTGAAGTGTTTCCCTTCAAACATTGGAGGTCTGTTTAAAGAGGCACCCTTCTTAAAGGTTATTTGAGAAGTATTCATGTTTCTTTTTGAAAAGAAAAAAGTGATCTTGAATATCTTACAAGAACCAGCTCTTGATGCCAATTGAAAATGAATAGAATACCTCAAAACAACCAAGAGGGGGTGAATTGGTTGAATCTTCCCCTTTAAAAAATTTAAAATCAGTGTTTACCAAGGATCTTTATCACTTAAAAATTGTTCTAAAAAACCAAGAACCAATATTCAATCAACTTCCCTTTTCAAGAACAATAGAAAACAGAGGATAATCTTTTGTGCAATGAAATTGATTCACAAACAAAGCAATTAAGAGATGAACAGGTGAGAAGAAAGATTAGTCACATATTTTTATACTGGTTCACCTCAAACCCTATGAGGCTACATCTACTTCTTCTACTCAACACTAGAGTAGAGTTCCACTATTGCAAAAAAATATTCTTACAAGCAAATTACAAGCCTCTCTTTATCAACCCTAGATAAAGTTCAGAAGTCTAAAACCCTATTAGACCCTTAGAGACCAAAACCCACACTGAGAACACTACTCAGTTGTCTTTTAGAGAAACATTATCTCCTCTTGCAAGAAAACCAATTACAATAAACTAATCCTTACAAAAATTCAAAGAACAGATTACACCTTCATGAATGAACAATGAATGATTCTCAGGTTGAAAGACAAATTACAATCACATATGCAGTCCTTTCCTTATGCTTTGAATGAATGAGGCTTCACCTTCTTGAATCAAAAACCCATATGAATTTTGTGAAGCTAAGTGTGTTTAGAACTCAGAGAAACTCACTAATGAAAGCTCAGAATGTTTGTGAAAGCCCAAAATTCATATTATCAAAAGTTACAAACTTCATAGAAGTGGGTTCTATTTATAACAGATTTCTAACTGAAAATAATCGATTAAACACGCTCCTGTAATCGATTATTTACCATTTGTAATCGATTAAATCAAGACTGTAATCGTTTAAAATGCTCCTAATAGTTTCTGGGTTTAGGCTATGAACAATATAATCGATTATTCCGTGAAGTAATCGATTAAACCAGTCAGACATGTTTTTCTAAATGAGCTTTGTAATCGATTAATACGATATGTAATCGATTAAGACAGTGAGTTGTGATTCTTCTATTATGCATGTGATCCTTTGTAATCGATTATCACGATGTGTAATCAATTAAGACAGAGCGATGTGATTTTTCTAAGTCTGCATGTATAGGCTTGTAATCAATTACCAATTTTATGTAATCGATTAAGACAGAGAGTTGTATCTTGCATAAAAAGCCTTAGTAATCGATTAAACCGATATGTAATCGATTACAATGATCATGATTTGTTTTCTAAAGGGCACGAAGAACAAAATAATCGATGACACTATTCTTGTAATCGATTATTAAATATGCAACTTTATTTTTCCAAAAACTTTTCTTCCAAAGTGCCTTCCTAATGAATTTCTTTTACTTAATCAATTAATCTAATGATCCTAAATGAATGATTAATGCATGATGTGCATAATTGGATTATCAGATCATATACTTTCTTTTACAATTGATCAAATTGATTCTTCAAGCTTTCCTTTGAGCATTTCCTTTGAGCATGTTTGAAAGTCCAAAACCTTGAAGCTTGATCTTCTGTTCATTTATGCTTGGCTTCACTTGAATCAACACCTACATTGTTGGCGTCATTAGCAAATACATATACACATACATCATGATATAATTGGACACTATATCCAGCAAACTTACTGATTCAAATACGCGCCTAGGTACAACTACCTCTGTGATTCCTTGACCCATGTTTGAATGTATTGTTGGCAGTCAGCACGTCTATCCTTTGCATTATGTATCATTTGGGGCTCAAAAAAGCCATACATAGAACCATAACCCAACGATGTACTTGACTGATCCAGAAACCTACGTTTAACATTTGACATAACAGTGAAAAAGAAATGCATATATATTTATATGAGTATAAGATGCACTTAACACCCCTATACTTACATAATCCATAGTTGTAGTATAGAGATGTTCAAATATTTGTCACCTCTAACTATTTCATTAATATCTAAATACGTTATATAGAAGGATGTTTCTACAATCGCAATCCCAAACTTTGATCAATTCCACGACAACTGTATAGGCCTGTGTGTAAACATCGTACAACAACTTAATCAATTCACCTAAAGGATCCACTTCACACACCTTAGTGGACCTTTGTACGACTTCATCTAACTTGTTGGACGAATCCAGTACATCCTAATAAAGCAAATGAGATTAGGATTACATTAAATTCAGGGTTAATTTAATATGCGTATATACAATGTAATTATCATAAAACACAAATGTTGTACCTTTGGAGGTATTGGTTTGATGAAATTTCTGGGCCAAGCGACAAACGTTTTCAGGGTATCTTTGACATACTTTATCTCTGACGTGGGAAATGGAACTTCTGCGTCGCCGCCAACAATTGTTTCAACAATGACTCTTGCGACGTCATCACCATAATATGTGGTGTGAAAGGTAGCAAAATTCCTTGTCAGGTAAGTTCTGACCCGCACGAAAGGCGTAACGATCTGGGCACTGTCTCGAAGAGAGACTTGGTGATACGTCATGAACTTGACCCATCGCAACTAGGATCAACGACCCACATCGATGAACGTACAACCCCATAGATTTTCCCCCAGCATTAACATCTTGTTCAGCAGATGGACTGGCTGCTGCTTCTGCACAACTTCCCTTTGTGCTAACACGAGCAACTAATTCTTGGAAATTAGCTTCAACCGGCGGTGAATGTTGGGTTCCCAGTTGTGTTAACTCAACCTGTACTGCTGCCTTCACTTTTTCATTGACCTTGTCCTCCCATTGTTCATTCAACTTCTCAAGAATTTTTTGTATATTTGTCCTCTACTTCTCTCCTGCATTCTTCCTTGATATTTTTTATGATTCCAGCCAACTGGTCCTGGTTGATGGATCCAGATGAAGTACTTGATGCACGTGATGCGCGTCCGAAGTATTGGCCAATGGTCACACCTGTCCCGGCTGCACGAACCCTGCCAGGGTGCTCTGGTCGACCAATGGCAACATTTAATATATCCAGTTGACCTTGCGGAACAAAGCTGCCTTGTGTCATCTGTTCCTCTAAAGAGTCCTGCCACCATGAAGTTACAAAAACATCATTTAATTGTGTACAATTGTATCATGAAAAAAAATAAACCAAGTTTGATTGAGCTCACAATTTTATCCGCTATTTCCTGTGCGGTGTCAGATGTCATGCGGCCATATTTCATTGTGCGATCCATCCTCCACATGACATGTCTTGGAATTGGACCACTGATTGCTCAGTATTTATTGCATCAATTTGTTGCTTCTTGGTTTTTTCATCCATCAACTTCTTCTCAAGAAGGTCGTAACCACCATAAGACAGTACGTGGGGTGAGTCATTCAATTTTTGGATTTCTTGTGCCTTTTTCCTAATTCCCTGTTGACAACATAATGGGATGTCATGTGAGTGAATAATAAAGCCTTTAACGGTTACAAAATTTAACCCAACAACCATAATAACTTACAATCTACCTGCCAACTAGGTGTCTTCCGAGTAGCAACAAATGCCTCCCAAGTTTGTGCATCTATATTGTATTTCAATGGACCTTCCTGTTGAGTTTTGCTATCTGCATCGGCATATATGTACTTAGTGGTTAGGCAAGACTTAAATTGTCTCCACCTAGTGCTAACCAATGACATGACCTTCTTCTTTGCTTCATCCGCTTCTGGGATTTCAAACTTTGCCTACATTGTGAACACAACATGTAACAATAGTATATGACTTAATTATTATTGTAACAAACATATGAAGTATTCGATTTTGCCATAATGTCCTCCCATATTAGGGTCTTCAACGATTCAGGTATGTTGTTCCAAGTATCATGGACAATTGGTATTTTTTCTCTTGCCACAACCCCAAGATAGCTTTGGAATTTTTCTTTGTGCGGGCCAGATGCCTTCCCAGTTGCAGGATTAACATTAACCGTAGGCTTGTGTTGAGCAAAGTTTCTAACAACCAAACTTCTTAGACGGGTCGTTTGTCTACCTTTCCTGGACGACGACTCAGAAGGATTATATTCTAAAAGTGGCGGTGAATGTAGAGGAGTGGCCATCACTGTTACAAAGAAAAAAAACAAAAACATGACATCCGTTATTTGAATGAGTTATAGTATGTAACATGAGAGTTATATTTATGTTAAACCAAAGCAATTTGCAATCATATATAAAAAAATAAACTTTACCAGAATGTGAAACAGTTATGTCTTCCTGTTTTCCCACAAACCTTCATCATGATCATTTCGGTTGGCATGTTCAATATCAATATCATTGTCTTCCACTATAGAAGGCATTGAAGTCGAGAAAGCAGGCATTTCACAAATATCAAGTGTTGCATCGTCACCTACATGATGAATTCTAGTTGATGCTCTTCCCTGTAGAACCACTAAATATCTTGAGTCACATAGATCTTGGATGTAAAAAACCTATTTTGCTTGCTCCGCCATGATGACTGGTTCGTTTTTGTAGCCGACCTTATCTAGTTCTACGAATGTAAATCCAAGACGGTCTCGATGCACACCAGTATTTCCATTAACCCGATTACACTTAAAAACAGGGACTCAGAATGCACTATAATCAAGCTCCCAAATGTCTTCAATTATGCCAAAGTATGACATTGACCTCTAATTGGATTGTTATCAGATGCACCACAGAAGTGTTCAGAATCAGCTTCAACGGTAACCCCACTATTTTGGACAGTACTTTTGTCATCTTGCGACTTAGTGTAGAAGGAGTAGTTGTTGATATCAAATCCCTTCCAAGTGGGTACATTCAAATTCGGTCCAACGGCAAACAGTCGTAATATGGTCGAAGCGTTCTCATCATTGAATATTTTTTCCTTAAACCAGGTAATGAAAGTTTTATTATGTAGTTGCAAAACCTTCATCATGTTCATTTTTGGGTGAGCTTGGGCCACAAATTGTTTGTGAGCTTCAATGTAAGGCAAAACCTCAGGCGTGTTATTCAAAACATACAAATGAGCTTGTGAAACCTCGTCTCTAGTCTTGGTTACAACATTGAACCCACGTGTACCCTTTCCTCCACGTGACTGCTCATGATAACTTGTTGGGATCCCAACAGGTTTACCTGCAACAATGTAATCTGAACAAAACTCAATACATTCTTCCGCAACGTACCTTTCAACAATGGATGCTTCAGGTTGGTATTGATTCTTAGTATAACCTTTTAACACCTTCATGTACCGCTCAATTGGATACATCCAGCGTAAAAACACTGGACCACACAACCTGATCTCCTTAACAAGGTGAACAATTAGGTGGACCATTATGTCAAAAAGGAAGGAGGAAAAACATTTCCAATTGACAAAGGATAACAACTGCCCCATTCTCCCAGTCATCCAACTGTGTTGGGTCAACCACTTTCCTACACATGAGATTAAACAAAAAGCACAACCGAGTTATCGCAACCCTAACTTTGTCAGGCAATATTCCCCATATAGCTACAGGCAATATTTGCTGCATTAGGATGTGACAATCATAAGACTTCAACCCAACCAATTTCAGATCATTCACCGAAACAAGGCTCTTGATATTTGAAGAGTATCCTTGTGGGACCTTTATTGTCTGCAAACATTGACAAAAGGCTTTTTTCTCCTTTGTTGACAATGTGTGACATGTTGAGGGAAAATATGTTTTTTGTTCAGTACTAATTGGATGTAATTGCTTGCGTATACCTATCTCAACCAGATCTTGCAACTTTTCAAATTATCCTTGGTTTTGCCTGTAATGTTGAGGAGTGAAACGACTCATTTTTACTTAGCTTATTATTTATAATTTTTACGAAATATATTTTTTTCTCTTTCCTAAAATATTTTTTCCTCAAAAAGTAATATTATAAACAAGTTATCTAACAATAAGCGTTCTTGAGTTCTTAAAAGCATACGGTCCAAAATGCAGTTTAATATATTACAGTCCAAAATATAGTCCATATACAATCTCAAATACATGCCAGCAGCATCTACAGACAGGTCTAAAGTCTAGTACAAATTACACATTATCAAAATAAACACAAGAAACAAAATATAAGCAATCCAAGCTTCCTCATCACATCTTCTTCATAACCATCCACTGCTTATGCTTTACTGTTCCTCTGCTCGCTCAAATAGATTGAGGTCATCGCAGGTGTCAACCACAGACACAAAAATAGGGTACGTTTATGATAAACATAGTTAAATAAAAGAATACATGCATATATAACATTCGTAAGACAAGATGCATGGTAGACGCATGATTCTTTGCATGTTCCTCTCAAATTCTCATCACATGGTACCATAGTCAAGATAGCCCCAATCACTGGTCCAGAACTTGCACGATCAGTCAGGGTGTCACGGTGGTGCACAGGAAAGTCACCCACACTACATGTGATCATCATGGGTGGCATGAGTTCCCCACTGCCGAAGCACCCCCAGCTCAGACTCCTCATTGTCTGAATGCTCGTACTCAATTCCTCTAACTATCTGACACACCTCCTCTTAAGGTAAATCACACGGACTAGCCCCCGCCAGACATATGCGTATGAAACATGCATGAATGATTCTCTTTTTATCTCATATTTACTCTTCAGTATAGATTTATATCTCAGATTCTCATATTCTTATACTTGGAATTTTCAACATCAATCTTCATAAAGTTCAACATAATAGACATTCTTTCATCATAATTTTAGCATGAAATTTGATAAACATACTCAAGAATTTATAGCACACTTTTAACAATATATAAACTCATAAACTTCAATGAAACATTCCATTATGTTACTATAAACCAAATCAATCATTTCCTTAAATATAGTCATAATACATAAAATTTAAGTTACTTAATCATTCACCCATTAAGCTAGATTCAAGTTATTTATTCCAACAATCATTCCTTAAGCTAATTTCAAGTCACTTATTCAAATAATCATTCATTACACAAACTTTATCTCTTTGAAGCATTTCATCGAACACATGGTAGGCAAGACTTAATTCTTTATGGAAACAAATGAGAATCTTAGCATAATTAATATCTAAACCATATTTATCATAAAGCTTCCCCATACCTTGCTTTCTTTAAAATTTTGGACAGCCTTGCTCTTAGTATCCCTAGCTCTTCACGTGGGATTTCAAGATTGTAAGCCTTTGTTTTTTGCTTTAAGTCAAGGTGAAAAGGATGTGATATGGAGTAGAATTTTGCACGTATGATTCCCTTTGGACAGCCTACATGTTCGGTCCCCACCACCTTTTTATAAGGTTGTTGCACTTTGCTTTTGCTACAAATATCTACAAATATCTCTTAAGTTATCATGGCTTGCTTTCCATTTGGTTTCTTCTTATTGGCTATTAAATTCTCACCCTCCAAGTGTCCATATTCTTGAGAATTCCACATCATTCTCCTTGGCTCTCAATTTGCACGTGGATTCCTAGGCTTGTAGTGAAATCCTCATTTGCTTTCCTTTCTCACGTAGGATTGCTAAGTTTTTAGTGAATTTTATGCTTTTCTTTATCCTTTTACTTATTATATTATCTTGAAATAAAATTGTTTCTAGCTTTTAGTAGAATCTAATTTACATTTTCCTACCTAAGAATAATATATTTCTAGGTTAATCTTAATCCTTTTAAAATTTCTCACAAATCATACCTTTTAGGGTTTTATTTAAGCTTTTCCTACAAATTACATTTACCTTAATTCTAATTGGTCCATTTAATTTTGTTTATTAAAATTACTAAATTGGTTCATCAAATGAGTCTATTCCTTCTATAATTAAGAGAAAATTCCATAGATTTCATTTACCCTTTTCCTGTGTTTCTCTGATGCCTGAGTTAAGCTGAATTAAGTTTCTTTCTAAATTTCTTTCTAAAATTTATAAAAATTCTATTTTATAGTTTTTTGTCACAAGCTATTTTGATATTCTGCTATCTAGGAATATTTTGTCTTTTCCTCAAGTTCTTATAGAATTCCCAAGAATATCTGGTCTTTCTAGGCTAAAGGGTATTTTGGTAATTTTCAAAATAGCCAGGGGTATTTTCGTCATTTTGACCTTAAGGGTAGTTTTGTAATTTTTGATTTAAGGAAGGGTAATATAGTCATTTCCTTTTATACTATTTTTAGAAATTCCTAATTGATATGCATAAATTAAATGTATCATCCATATCAAAATTTCATGCACAATGATTGAAATATGAGGTGTTACAAGGAGGGTGCCTATTAAACTGTCGCAAACATTTTTCTCAACATGCATAACATCTATACAATGCCTTACTTCAAGATCGGCCCAGTATGGAAGATAAAAAAAATTGACCTTTTCTTCCAAATGTTTTTGTCATTAGCATCTTTCTTCTGTGTCTTCCCAAAACTTGTTAGGATGTCCTGAACACGGTCGTGGACTTGGTGCCCACTTAAAGGCTCAGGTGCAGACATTTTCTCTTGACTTCCAAAAAAAGCTTTTTTCAGTCGACGATACGGGTGATAAAGATTCAGAAATCTTCGATGTCTTGTATATACAGTCTTCTTTCCATGTTTTAGTTGGATGAAGGATGTGTCTTTCTCACAAATAGGACATGCATGATGGCCCTTGACACTGTATCCACTCAAATTGCCATATGCTGGAAAGTCGTTAATGGTACAAAAAACCATGGCACGCAACACAAATGGGTCGTGCATGTGGCCATCAAAAACCTCAACCCCGTCTACCCACAATTTGCTTAAGTCTTCGATCAATGGAGCAAGATACACATCAATATCATTTTCTGGCTGTCTTGGACCCGAGATCATCATACATAACATAATGTATTTACGCTTTACGCACAACCAAGGAGGGAGATTGTATATCATCAACAACACAGGCCACGAACTGTGGTTAGTACTAAGGTTACCGAATGGATTTATTTCGTCAGAAGCTAGGGCAAGCCTTAGGTTCCTTGCTCATCCCTAAAGGTTGGATACAAACGATCAACTGTAGCCCATTGTGGAGAATCGACTGGATGTCGGAGAAGGCCGTCAATTTTTCGCCCATGTGCATGCCAAGTTAGATTTCTTGCGTCTTCTACGTTAGCAAACAACCGCTTAAACCTTGGAATTATGGGAAGATATACCAACACACTTTTGCTGGGCGATTGTTAGATCGGAAGCAATCATCAGTACATTCACCGTCATTGAGTTTGTATCATGAAACCCCACATGTAGGGAAATTCTTCAAATCAGCAAATTCATTTCTGTACAACACACAATCGTTAGGGCATGCATGGATTTTTTGGTACTCCGTTCAAACGGGACATAATATCTTCTTTGCCTCGTAATGATTTTTCGGCAATGTGTTATCTTTTGGTAGCATTTTTTTTAACAAAGATAACAATTCCGTAAAGCTTTTGTCACTCCACCCAAATCTTGCCTTCAAGTTAACCAAAGCTAACACCACTGACAATCTTGTGAAGGTTGAGCAATCTTCATACAAAGGGATCTTCGAAGCACTTTGTAATTCGTCATACATAGGTGCATGTGCTCCATGAAAATTCTCTTCTCCAAGATCACGTATCATGTCTTCTATACAATCGTGTGGATCTTCATGAGTGGTCTGTACTGTTGGCCTCGATGGCAATTCACCATGCCATATCCAATTTGTGTAACTCGAAAGAATGCCGTGACAGATTAGACGTGATCTAATCTCATCGATTGATTGTTGTCTCCCATTCACACATTTAAGACATGGACAAAAATAATTTCCACGTAGACTAGGTGCATTACTTGTGACAAATTGTAGAAATTGTTCAACACCATTGCAGTACTGGTCACTAATGCACGGTGTTGTCATCCAAGTTCGATCCATGATTTCACTTAGCTGGCATTTTCATTTTGTAAATCTTTAGTGGCATGTAAATGAATGACTAATACACAAAAAGGTGTGGCCCTACCCTCTTCAGGAAGTTATATTTTATACATGATTTGTACATACATGTTAAGTGTGAGTTGGTTAATTTAATGAAATTTCGACAGCATTTCCAATTGGTCTCCAAGTACACAACATGACAGAGGTGACTTGTTGTCACAACTTTCATGTATGCACTCAGAGAACAAAGGAAAATGCAGCAAACTGAAATGTCATTAAATTAAACAACTCATACTTAACATGTATGTACAAATCATGTATAAAAAAAATAACATCCCAAACTGTCCAAACGGACAATTCAAGATTCAATTCAACGATTAATCCAAATTATCCATAGTAATCATCGAATTGAACCTTGAACGGGGAACTAAGGTTGACAACCTATGCACTGTAGGTTATGAGTAAAGGTAATTCACATATCAACAAACGTGTATAAGACACAAAATAGTTCCAGACATGGTACATACCTCAAAAAATGGTCTACAAAAGTCAAAAGAGAATGCAGTGATGTCGACACTGGGAAGGAGTTAGCAAATGTTGGATCGGAAGAACACGGAAAATCCTGAGCGTGCTAATTGTGTGAATACCAAATACCTAAAACAACAAACAAAAGTAAGTAGGAAATTGTTAATCATATATGTGTAGAGTATATTATTAGTAATTAACAAATACACCAATGCATAATTTAACAAGAATACCCAAAAACATATATATGCCTCACATGTATAGTAAAACAAGTTTATTTTGCAGATGCTGAGTCAATTCCTCAAGTTGCAGTTGAAAAATTCAGATATGTCATTGTATCATATTGGGTGGGAATGTGATACGATATGGATAATAATATTCTGTGCTTTTAGTAATTTTCTGTCTTAGTAAGTAAGTTAGTTGGGGAAGGGTCAGAGTTCATAAGCAAAAGTAACATTTGCAGAAAAAAAAAAACTAATTTTTTTCAGATACTTCGGTAATAAATAAATTTGTTGGTCAGTAGTGGGTATATAAAACTAAACAAATAATAACATCAACCCAAAATTGACTCATCACACATCCCCAATTGGAATTTGTGAGTAGGCCCCTGTCTAAGTTTGATGTGTGAAGGATTGAGCTTAGTTGATCTTGAGCTTAAGCTTGAGTGTGTGCTATTTTGAAAATTGCTTTGGTAGTTTCACTATTTGTATGTAACACCCCTGTGCACCCGGCGTATTATCATTATACAATATCACAACAACGCAGCAAGCATGGAAATAAACATTTAAGGAAGCTTGAATCAGGTATAATATACACTCATATATATATGGTGAATCTCTGTAATATACATGGTACATAGTTCTCAAAACTATACAAATGTTCCTTATGATTCAAAATACAGATAAAATGACAAAATTTGAGTTAACAAGCTCGGTCATCTAAGCCTAGGGTTTTCTTCACTCTATCCCAGCTCAGGCCTCTTGCCCTGGGATCTCTCAGTAACTGCAACCTCTGTTCCTGCAACATAATCCCCAAACCGGGGTGAGATAATTATCTCCATAAACTCAGGGTTTTCAGAGGTTTCCCTCCCCCTGGTTCACTTCCCAATATCACAACATATATACATATATATATATATATATAGATCACATAATTAAACAGAATTCTCATCAGATCAACAGCCTTCTCAGCTAACCAGAATTTGTTACATGCAAATAACAACACAATGCAACCATATATAATCAACACACACTGCCTGAATAGGATCATCCACTGAAGGGCACATCTATTCAGGACTTCACACTGAGTACCTGAATAGGATCATCCACTGAAGGGCACATCTATTCAGGACTCGCTCAACACATGCCCAGGTAGGATCATCTACTGAAAGGCACATCTACCCAGGACTTGCTGCCCAATACCTTAATAGGATCATCTACTTAAAGGCACATCTACTCAGGGTTTACATGGACGCCTATGGATTATCCCAGGGGAGATCATCCACTTAAGGGCACATTCCCAAGGGGTCCATAGTACCTCATCCTACTGGCCAGTAGATTTCAAGCAATCACATCAGAATCAGCTCAGAACAAAGTTCATGCAACCATACACTATACTAGTGTATTCAATATAATCATCATAAGCAACATAATATACACTAACTCAATGTAATCAAAATCAATACACCCCATCTCAGGGTTTAGCTAGCATGCAGTTGCCAGCCATCATCAAACCATTTCATCAATAATCAGTACAATTCAGTACCACAACATCATAACACATAAGATTACAAGTCATATCAAGCAATCACCCATGTTGGGTGCAGTGAAACACAAGCAAGGAAACAATCACTGAAAACAGTGAGCTTACCTGGTCGTAGCTCAGAATCAGCTCCCCTAGTCTCTTGGTGATCTCTACCAGCAGTATGCATGTCACGCCCTACAGAAGGCATGAATCAAACAATCATAAACGGTGTTCAACCATTTATATGGGTGGAAATACCTTTCCTCTAATAACCAATTCAAAGTCCTTTAACTTTAGGTTTATCTTAGCCCAGCTTCTACTAGGCTATACATTGACCCTCAATGGTCTGCCTCAGTCTCACCAAGGCCTCAGAGTTCCTTTAGAACTCTGTACAGCTCAATTTAAAGCTGTACCAGAATCAAGAACCCACATTGGTTCAACTCAGCCAAAACACATATATAATCACATTTTTACCGATTATTTGGCCTTATGAATAACTTTTGTAAAAGTACTTAAGTAAATTCAGGCCATAACATTGCTCATTCATACACACTTCTCCCTTCCCAGAGCCAAACTCAAACTTCATCCCAATTTCAGTTTCAACATGCCATATGTCTCAGAACAACCTCCTGACTACATCTCCCTAAAGAACCTAAGCCTAATTCCAGCCCTATCCACATATGGTTACTATTCATCCAATCTCTATTTCACAAATTAAACGGTTAAAATGTGAGTTTCTTACCTCAAATCAATAAAGGAAAGTTGGAGAAGCCTTTCTCCCAACTCTGGTGTCCCAAAACCAGCACCTTTCCTCTCCACAATTCCACTCTCTGAAGAAACTCCAAGAAATGGGAATTCTCTCACTCTAGGCTGGAAATTTGGCTCTCACTTGGTTCCAATCAAGTTTAAAGGTGATTAGGAGGTGTTTTAATGTCTTATAATGGAGATATGAAGCTTCTAAGGTGCTCTAATGGCTGCCTGGGGTCAAGGAGGAAGAGGAACAGTGGTTTCCTCTAGAAAAATCGCGATTTGCCTTTTATAGGTGGCCTGACCGACATGTCTCGCTCCCAACGCCACTCTGGCGCTCCCAGCGCCAAAATTCAGTGCATCTGGCGCCCTTGGCGCCACTCTGGCGCTCCCGGTGCCAAAATCCAGTGCCTGTGGCGCTCCAGGCGCCACTCTGGCGCTCCTGGCACCACTCTGGTGCTCCTGGCGCCAAAATCCAGTGCCTATGGCGCTCCAGGCGCTACTCTGGTGCTCCTGGCGCCAAAAATCACAAAAAATAGCATTCTGCTACAGTGTCACGCTCAGAGCGCCAGATCCCACGCTCGGGGCGCCAAGCTACAGTACAGCTACTGTAACTTTTTTTTTTTAGCCATGGTTACTATATTGTACTTGTCCACCTCTAACTTATACTGCCTTAAACTTGCGCGTAACCCACCAATCTGGAACTATTAACAACACCCTTGCATTCATATTTGGCGCACATTGTAATGCCCCGTATGCATCCGGTTTGTTAACATTCACTTATGGCCATTAACGCAGCAATTAACAAGGATAAATAATTTGGAAGCGATAACAAAAGAATATGACGTCATCACACGTCAATACACCCACTGAACATTATATATGGTGAATTCTCAATATGTGCAAAGTCTATACAAAACTGTACATAATCCCCTCAGGGTACAAAACATCAGGCATAATCAAAATATTGAGCTAACAAGCTCTCAAAATCTATGCCTAAGGTTCACACAGAACCTATCCCTACGCGGGCCTCTTGCCCTGGGATCCATCATCCGCTCCCTAAGCATCACCTGCAAAACATGTAATTCCCAACAGGGGTGAGATAACAATCTCAGTAAACTCAGGGTCCTTGGAGGTCTTTCCTCCCCCTAGTTCACTTCCATGGCATATAATATTAAAATTGGCATCACACACAATCCAACCATCACGGCTCTCAGAATATATCATGTAACGCCTCAAATTTACCATCTTATTATTTATTGACTCTTAATGAAAAATTCTTTTAACTTGCTTAAAAAAATATCAAATCAACGTTTGCTAATAACTTGCTAAAAATTCTCGTCATAGATTGGTATTTATAAATCCGACATAATATAAAATAAAATACAGACCGATATCAGTTCTTTTACATGGTACAAATCATTAAAATATTTTGTTACAACAAACATCTTCAACTAAGACGAAAATATGTCATTACAACAAACATCTCCAACTAAACATCTTCAACAAAATCCTTTCCTCAAACATCAGCTTGCCAATCCTTCTTTATTGTTCATCTGCTCACCCAAATAGAGTTGGGGTCATAGCAAGTGTCAACCACAGACACAAAGTACAGGGTAAGTTTATGATAAACATAATTTAAGCAACAGAGTACATTCAATATACAGATATTCATAACATCATCCTCAAGATATAATGCATGATTCTCTTTGATTCTTATCATATGGTACCAACAGTCAAGATAGCCCCATCCCAGTGGCACAGAACTTATCCGATCAGTCAGGGTATTGCAGTGTTGCAATAGGAAGGTCACCCACATTTCATGTGATCATCATGGGTGGCGTGGTCCTCACTGCCAATCACCCCCCAGCTCAGACTCCTTTTGTCTGAACGCACAGACTCAGTTTAGCTATTTGACACACCTCCTCTTGAGGCAAATAACACGGACTAACCCCCACCGGGCATATGCATATGAGACATATAAGACTGATATACTTTAATTCTTTATCATCTCGTATTTATTTTAAACATCAGTCTTCAAATTCTATCTCACACACTTTACTCAAAAATTCAACAGAATTTAAGTATAAAATTCAGCTTGTATAGAAAATTCATGGAAACACATGAAATTCATAAGGATTCATGGAACACTAAGCAACACATGTATTTCATAGAAACACTCAACAACATATGAACTTCAAACATCTATTTGAACAGAAGACACTCAAACTATCTCTATTTCTTTGAAACAATTCATCAAACACATGGTGTGCAAGCTTTATTTTCCATAGAAATAAATAAGATTCTATAAATATTTATTCAAACAAAAGCAATACTTAAACTATATTTAGCATAAACCTCCCTATACATACCTTATAACCTTTTTGCTAAGCTTGTTTACTTCCTCCTAGCTAACTCTTCTTCACGTGATTTCTCTAAAATGGTGGGGTCTTTCCTATTTGATTTAAGCTTTGAAAAGTAGAAGACGAAAGTGAAATGAAAGGGAGATGGAGAGTAGTTCACGTGTGGCTTTTATAGAAAAGGAGTGGTTTTGAAATGACTTGCATTTAGGTCCCCCTCCCCCCCCCTTTTATGTAGTGTTTAGGAAATGATTTAATATTCCAAGACATTTTTGCCCTTCTTAACTAGTTTCCTTCATTTAGTTCCATTCTAACTTAGTTTCTCCTTGTTCCATTATATCCTAACTTATTTTCTTCTTATTCCTTTAGATTTTAACTAGATTCATTATTATCTTTTTACTTTATAGAAAAAATCTCATAAGCCATAATGACCTACCTTTACACTTGGCCACCACTTTACAAGT
>PYAF01002590.1:17224-30278 GCA_007407185.1 Glycine tomentella
CTGAGGGGATATTTGTACAGTTTTGTACCTTGTACAGAGATTATGTATTTATATTCACCATATTATAGTGTACAGTGCTATACAGATGACATTTGATGATGTCACTTTTAGTATTTGCTTCCAAACTGCTTAAACTCTGATTGATTATCTGCTTGATTGTGGTGTATGTCTGGTAATGACCCTGATCAGAGAATTGGGGCGTTACATTCTCCATGATTCTCCAAGCTTCACGTGGATTCTAGGGAAAGGGAGAGAATTTTGCTTCATTGCATGTTACTTTGTATCCATATCTTTCAAGACATGACACCTTGCTTCCAAGTGTCCTTCCACTTGTCTTCAAGCCATGAAACTTCTCCATTTTTCCTCCTCCTTCACGTGATTTATCAAGGGAACAAGACAAGATTTTTCTTCTAATTTTGTGCACATATATGATAGCTTTCTCATTCCTATATTAATAGTGAGTTACAAGTGGTTAGATATTTCTTAAGCCTTCATGATTGTGACTTATCATTTTAATTTATGAAGCTTAAGATATTTTTTCTTAAAGAGAATAAAATTATATGATTCTCCTTGTATCCACATGTCACCTTTCATGAGGAAGAAGAATTCAATTTAAAGATAACTTCACACATGACCTTTTATAGGAAGAAGTAAAATTCAATTTGAACTTAGCTTTACACATGGCATACATAGGAGGAGTTCAAGTTCAATTCGAACTCTTCTACCTAAAAGATAATATTAAATAATGAAACTCTAGAGATCTCCAGAAATTGACTTCAATGACAGTTAAAATTACTTACAAGCAGAGTGATACACTACCTTGCATATGAGACTGCTTTTATCTTAATTCTGATTGGTCTGTACTATTTTTTATCATCAAAATTACCAAACCATTTTATTAAATAAATATGGACATCCCACAATTTAGAAAAAATTCTATATATTCTATTTATTATTTTTCCATATTTTTTCAATGCTTGAATTCTTCTAACTAATGTTTCAAAGTTGTCACCTTATAAAATTCATAGAAATTATATTCTAGAGTTTCTTGTCACAAACTATTTTGATATTCTGCCAGTCAAGAGTATTCTGTAATTTCATTAGGTTCTCACAAAATCTCTAAAGATATCTGGTCATTTCTGGTCTAAAGGGCATTATGGTAATTTCATCATTCATCCTAGGGCATAATTGTCATTTCCACCATAAAATATCTAGCCAAAATATCTAAGGGTATTCTTGTCATTTCCAAAATATCCAAGGGCATTTATGTAATTTTCACCTTAAAATATCTCACTAAAATATCTAGGGGCATTTTTGTAATTTAAAACTATCCAGGGGCATTATCATCATTTTCACCTCAAGTGCATTTCTATAATTTATGATTTAAGGAAAGGGTAATATGGTCATTTCTCTTCAAACATTTCCTTAATGTCTCTAATTGATATTTCACCCAATTAATTCAAATACAGACCATCCAATCTTCTCATAACCTCATCAATCACATCACACTATCATAGTGTACATAATATACATGTTTTCAATAAAAAAGCAGTAACACACAATTTCAATATACATGCATCATGTCATACAATAACCATCACTCCCTCGGAGTATGGTGGAACACAGACAATGGAAACACTTCCAAGAACAAAGAGCTTACCTGCTATGAGTGCTACACTGGCTCTCCCGGCCTTGTGGTCACACTCACCAGTAATCTCTGTATCATGCCCTACATAAAGGTATACCAGAATCAATCAATAACGGTTCTCAACCGTTAAAAGGAACATAAACA
Source organism: Glycine tomentella (assembly GCA_007407185.1). Taxonomy (NCBI): domain Eukaryota; kingdom Viridiplantae; phylum Streptophyta; class Magnoliopsida; order Fabales; family Fabaceae; genus Glycine; species Glycine tomentella. The sequence goes on from PYAF01002590.1 coordinate 19,017, forward strand.
TTATTCTTTTACATATAACCCTTTAGTACTCTATCTCAAGTTTCTAAGGCTAGTCACTTAACTAGTGACTGACAGATCCTCACTAGGATCTATCTCAGCCTAATAAAGGTACCATAGTCGCTCTAATATCCTGCAGAAGTCAATTCAATGCTCTAACCAGATCATATATCGATGATTTTCCAACTTGACTGAAACAGTTATTCCAACACGTTTTCACCGTTTATTTAGCCTTCTGAACAACTTTTGTAAAAGCACTTAGACTCATATTTATCATAATACCTTCCATTTAATCAACATTCTTCCTACTCATACATACTTCAGAGTCAAAATCAAACTTCATCAAAAGTGATGTTCCAAAGTTCAATCTTTATCAGAACAACCCCTGAGTATACTTTTCTAAAGGACCCAAGCCTAATTCCAGCCCTAACACAAATGGGTCACTATTCATCCCAAGAACAATTTCACAAATCAATCGGCAAAACTTGAGTTTCTTACCTCTAAACAGTCAAGGAAGGCTAGAGGATCACTTCTTTAAGCTTTAGCGTCCTTGAATTGCCTTCTTTCCCTTCCAAAACTCAGCTTTTAGAAATTCCCTAGAGAACTGGATCTCTCCAATTGATGATTTTTAGAGAAAAGTGATGACGGATTCTAAATCATAGGATCATTTCCTACAAGTTTCATGTTGGGTGTGAGGTATTTTGGTCAAGAATGGAGAAAATATAAAGCTCTCCAAGGTCGTTAATAGCAGAAGCGCAAGGGAGGAAGAAAAAGAAGTTCTCTGACTCCCAAATACGTGAAAATGGCCTTTTATAGGCCCCTAATCCGCGTCCCCGTGCTACTGGCGCTATCTGCGCCAAGTTCTAGTGAAAAACAGGCTTTCTAGAGCTCTTTTGGCACTACTCGCGCCAACTTCCAGCATCTGTGGCGCTAACCGCACCACTCTGGTGCTACTGGCGCCAACTTGCAGAACCCATGGTGCTACTCGCGCCAATCTCACGCCAAACACGCCAGGGCCATTTCCGTCGCTAAATTCGTCGCTATTTCTGTCCCTAACTTTTTTTTTTTAAAAAAAAAAACCTTGGTTATGATACACATTACATATACAATACTTTAATTCACCAATTCAACCATTTTGTTAACTACATAAACCAACAATAGATGAGCTTGCCAGGCAGAGATACAGAAAGGAGAAAACTGGTGAAATAGCTATACTACAACCAGCCACTTTCACTGTGTAAAGTTGCAACCAATATGATGTAGCAGCAAGAAAGCTATAAGAAATTATAAGTTTAAATATCCACAAACCTCAATGTGTTGTGTTGGTCTGGGTAATTGTAATATTTTAGTTATATGGATATGTCGGTACTTTAAGTAGGATCTATGAATCAAGATATTTAGTGTGCATTTGTACATGCTACAGCTTTACTCCTTAAGTAATTATTGTTATTTTTATAATTATATATTTATTTATGTTTATTAGAAGCTGGTTATTTGACTAGGGTGTTAAATTGTGAACTACATCTACTTGAATAATGAATAGTCCTAAATAAATAATGTAACCAGCTAACAAAATGTAGACAGTGCGTGAATAAATTATTTTAGGGAAAATGCTAGTCTCCCTCATTTGACGCTTCTCCCTGGGTTGTGATGTCTAGTTCAAAATTCAAATTGCTTTTCAGTCAAACATGGTCAATGCTCAAGCCTCAGGGAACCATGTAAAATCCAGAAAGACTGACCAGTTTAAATCAAGGTAGAAACTGGTACACCCAGTTGATTTTTAACAACTCAGAAATAACTGGCTGATTTTTGTGATTAGCTTTTTTTATTTTTTTGCCTCACCAGTTTTCTCTACCAGACTTGTGAATGAATCACTGAATCAGTAACTAGGTCACTTGCATTGGTCAAACCCTGCTCCAGTTTTTACAAGTTACAACTAAGGTCCCAAACATTTAGAAAGAAATTAAAAAAAATTCAGTCCCAGTGGTTTCAGTTATTGTAGTTGGCCCTATCTAGTGGGAAAAAGACTTCTGTTGTTGTAGTTCTTTCAGTTTAAAAAAAAGTAATATTTTTAGTTATTGTGTGTATTTTCCCAAATACTTCACCATAAAATGTCATTTAGTTAATGAAATAATTAAATAAAAAACGTAGCAATATTGTCCCCTTCAATATGATTAAAAGAAAGATTGTGATACGTAGAATATATGAAAATACAAGTTAACTTCATCAATTGAGCTATGCAATTTTCTCTTTACTCAAGGAAGTTTGGTTATAAAAAAACCACGTAACCCCATTGCCCAGAGGCTCCACACTATGCATATGCAAAGAGGCTGTTTCCGGATTCGAACCCATGATCAGGTCACCAAGACACAACTTTACCACTGTGCCAGGGCTCGCCCTCTCAAGGAAGTCTGGTTATAATATACGATTAATTAATCATTCGAATATGCCAATTGAGCTATATAAATATTGTAGATAATGTCTTCAAATACATAAAACTAATAAAATGTAACCCAAGTATGGGTGATTATTTCAATGAATGCTAATCATATTTGAGACTGTATATAAAAAATTCATTCATCAATATATATATATATAAAGAAAATTCATTCGTCAACATATATATAAAATCCAGATAATCACAGTGAAGTAGGGAAGCACACAACCTTATTTCTAATACCAACACTGTCCCTATGGTATCCATCACCCCTAAAGACATATCCCACCCAAGCTCTATTGAAAACAATACTGATAATAGTTTTCAATTCTTAATACTTATAAACTAAAATTCGATTACAACTTTATCCCTCATATCTTTACTCATGCCAAACACGAGAATAAAAGCTTAGTCAACTCCAATTCTCACAGTACTAAAATTGAAATAGGAACTACACTCAGCAGAACCCCTCATCCACATTCTTTAAACTTCTCATTAAAACAAAATGACACCATGCCATTCTTCTAAAGCATATAAATATAGTCTAAGTATAGCAATGGCCTTAGCCCTTATGGACTCTTAATAACACTTCTCCACCAAAATCCTAATAAAACTATTCAATCAATGATCCTTTACTTAACTAATTAAAAAACCAATCAAAACAACACAATCAGAATCATTAGAAAATTCACACATACACATAGTTACAGTTATACCTCCAGCTTCTGATGATGATTCTCCGTTCTGCAACTACGACTGCGGCAACACGACCGGACTCTGCTCCCGCAACAGCAAGCTCCCGGACAAATTGAAATTGGCTATGACAGAGATTCAGTAATCGAATTTTAGCTATAAAAAAAGGTGAAAATCAGTAAATCTTACATACAAAAATTAAAGGATAAGCCAAGCAAGGGAAAGGGAAAGCCACAAAAAGGTGAAAATCAGTAAATTCTATTTGTACATACTCGTGGATGCTTTTTTTGGCCCCTTTTTTGTGCTTACTTTACAAGAGAAGGGAAAGCCAAGCAAGAAGTGTGTATTTGAACAAAAGTTTATTTTTTATTTTAGCCAAAACACTTTTTAACTCTTATTTTTAAGCAAAAGAAAAAAATACACAATAAAAAGAGAAATATTGCACTGATATTTTTCTAGGGGTTGAGAAAGAGAACAGAAGAAAAGACAGAAAGCTCAACGTCAGAGTTAGCCGTAAGGTTCCCCTATTGTGTGTTTGTGGTTTTGGACTAGCTGAGGTACACAAAGAATCCTCTTCTTCTCATCCACACCCCTCTCTCTCTCTCTTTCTGATAATGAGTTTAAACTTTTAAACAACAGGGTCTATATTTTTGTTCATATTTGTGTGGCTATCCTTGGATTTTATATATTATTTATTTCCTTGATAATATTATCATATACATATATCTTATGTATCAAGCATGGTTTTTCAAACCATGAAGGAGAAAAATACGGATTGTTACACCACCATATGTTTCACCTTCCACTTCTCTTTATCATAACTCCCTCTTACTTGTTTCTTTTGCTCTTTGAAAAAAAACAAAACTTGTCTCTTGGGTCAGTTCAAAACCAGTAACAAGTTTTCTAGTAGTGGTGATATAGAGAGACTATTTTACATCTCAGCAACTTTCTTTCTCTTTTTTTGTTTATTTCTTTGCTGGAGAGGTTTATTAATTATTAGTTATTATTTCTGACTTTTAATATCAATTTACTCTGCCTCTTAATTTGTTGTGTCTTGTTCTTTCTCTTTCCAGTCTAAGAAGCTTTTGTGGACTGTAGTCCACATTTTTTTTCATGTTTCTTCCCTTTCTATTTTTGGTAAGGTTTGTCCTTTGTATCCCAGAAACCTTTCCAACATTTGAAAAACCAAGATCTATGGCCTATACCACAACCTTAGGTTTCTAAAACTTGCAAGTATATATTGGACATGAAGGGTTTTATGTTCCACCAACAACAGCAACAACAACAGATAGTGGAGGAGAACATGTCAAATTTGACTTCTATATCTGCTGAAGCTAGTGCTTCCTCAAGTAACAGAACTGAAATTGGAACCAGCTACATGGCTCCACCACCAACTCAAACTCAACCACCAAAGAAAAAAAGAAACCTCCCTGGCAACCCAGGTTTTTTTTTCATATTCTCCCTATTCAAAGTCTAAACCTCATTTGTTTTGGTTTGGTTAATATACATATATATGTCATGTTTTGTGTAGTTTAATGTGTTTTATTATTTTGTTTTTGTTTTTGACTATTCAGACCCTGATGCTGAGGTTATAGCCTTGTCCCCCAAGAGTCTTCTTGCCACAAACAAGTTCATTTGTGAGATCTGTAACAAAGGATTTCAAAGAGACCAGAACCTTCAGCTTCACAGAAAAGGGCACAATTTGCCATGAAAGCTGAAGCAGAGAACAACCAAAGAGGTGAGGAAGAAGGTGTATGTGTGTCTAGAGCCAAGTTGTGTGCATCATGACCCATCAAGGGCCCTGGGGGACGTAACTAGGATCAAGAAGCACTTCTGCAGAAAGCACGGTGAGAAAAAGTGGAAATGTGATAAGTGCTCCAAGAAGTATGCAGTTCAATCAGATTGGAAAGCTCACTCCAAAACTCTAGGGAGTACAGATGTAACTGTGGAACCCTCTTCTGAAGGTATAACTAACCCAAATCCATTTCAAATGTGAATTACATACAAGTCCAGTTTAGTTAAGGCACCACAGTCAAGACACATGAATAATGTTGATTTGTGGAGGATGGGATTTGAATCCTAGGTTGACACTTAGACATAGTAAATAAGAGATTTATTCATTCTCTATCATGGTCCTAATGGATCAATTGCAGTGGTTGAAATTGTGCCCACAGTGGCACAAAGATAGCAAGGAACTAACTGGTTCTGAACATTTGTGTGAATGGCAGATAACAGTACTTTCATTTTCATTCCAAGCAAACAACTCATAAAATCATCTCACTTTCCATTCTTTTTCTTCCTTTCTCATTCTTTTCCTTTCACTTTCTTTCTTAAACCAAACACTTACATAAGCAAGTCTAAACATAACCCTTACAGCGAGAACCTCTAGAAGAAACAGTCCAACAATAAACATAAAGAAATTGGAAAGAAAAGGGGCACAAAATAATAGAGGGAGTAACTCTACACTAGATAAATGCGAGATTAAAGGAAATATGTCCCAGCAAAAAGACTTAAATGGAAAATTATTATGCTCCAATCCTTTTAAAGTCATGTCAGTGGCAAAACTAACAAATCAGACCCAGGGTATTTTGCCAATAAGAAATAACTCATCAATGTCACCTAATCATTAATACAAGATATATCCCAAGTCTAAACAGACACAACATTTGAGTGGAAACATATAGATCTAAACAATGTCAAAGAGGTCAAGTCACATAATTTCTAACATATACATAATATACCTTTTTTAAGGTCCAACAAACTTCAGAGAAATCACCAGGAGAAATTCTTTTACTTGATGCAAGCTTTGTTACCTCGGCAACAACCTCCTTCTGTTCAAACCATTTGGTAGCTTTCTGAATATTAACAAGACAGATTCAAACCCATATAGCTAAAATAAAGGTGCATTAGTTACTGAGTACAATCCGAGAGATGGGGCAAAAAACTAACCACTCCATCCCAAAATCCCGACTTCTCCAAAGGAGTCAATATATCAACAGAAAAATGGGAACTTAGGGAGGCAATATAACACCTAAATGCACAAATCTGAAATTTCAAACAAATATTCCAAAACAATTTAAGGAATAAAAACACAAATAGACAACTTTTAATAAAAAGACATTCAAAATACTGACAACAATAAATGGGATCAAATTCAAAATAATTACAAAATAAAAGGAAGAAGTAAACAATATGGATGAGCATAAGTTGCAGCCACATGCATGCTGCAGTGAAACTAAAGGAGAACTTTGGTGAAAGGTAAACGATCATACTTGAATAACTCAAACAATGGTGTCATCACCAAGTCGAAGCCAGAGCAAAGGCGCTTTCACGAGGGTCATAGCACGCGAGAGGCTCTGTCGGTTGGAGGCCACCACGCGGGGACGATGGTTCAGGGAGCTTATTGGGTGGAGAAACTACGTAAGCTAGGACAGTGGGAGAGGCAACTTCAGCGGACGAGTGGTTTAGGGTTGGCGCGACACAATTTCATGGAGACCCCTAAGATAAATACCCAAAACAAACAAAACGGCATCATTTTATTTTTTTTTTTCCACATTACATCTTTGAAAACACCACTTTCTAAGACGGTTATTCTTAAACAGTCGTTGTTTTCAACAATCTAAGACAATTTTGCTATGAACCGTCTTTAAAATTTTCATCTTAATTACGCAAATGCCACTGCACCCCCTTCTAAGACGGTTTCTCGACAACGGACTTAAAATGCCTGTCGTAGAATGACCTTTTTGTAGTAGTGAGTCCAAAATATATGTGGCCTTGTGCTTTCCAAAATTTTTCCTAACATAAAATAAAATTAGAAATTAGAGTGTTGGACATTAAAATTAAAATTTAAATTAGATTGTGTCTTAAAACTCTTACCAGCCAATACATAGTTGCTTCCATTGTCTGTCACTACTTGAACAATATTTCTTTCTTCGATCTCTTGAATAAAATTATCCAAGATAACTAGTTGTCGGTCTTAACATATTCGGAAGCATCCACACTCTTCACAAACATACTTCCCGATGGACAATTAACCAAAAAGTTGATGAGGGTCCTATTCTTCCTATCCTTCCAACCATCCGACATTATTGAACATCCAAAGTTGGTGCGTTCAACTTTGTGATCCTTTAACAACTCTTTTGTATACTCCAATTCTTTTTGAAGGAGGGGAACTCTACATTCATAAAAACTTGGAGGCTTTAAGTGTGGGCTATAGTTTCCAATTGCTTCAACCATTAACTTGAAGCTTATTGATCGAACAACATTGAAAGGTATTCCATTTGTACATAAGAACCTCTCAAAAGTGATCCTCAAAACTCATTTTACATTTTATGGAAACATCAAAGGGTACCTAGTTTGGTTTGATGCCAATAGGGTAATAACATTTTGCACACTTGAGTTAATATAAAACTTACAGAAGAAAAAAATATCTTACTAGTTAAAATTAGTTTTTGGAGAAGTTAAAAAGTTGAATTCATTTGACCTTTTTTTCTAATTGAAGTTACACGTTCTCTTTCTAATTGCAGGTTTACCAACTTCGAAGCTATAAACATACATGGTTCTAGGGCCTTCAATTGCACTGTGCATATAAATACTGTCAGGTTAATAACAACATCATGTGTTTGTAGTATTTCAAACATTAATTAAACATGCTACACCAATGTTCAACAACAGAATAAATTGAGTAAATACTTCAAAGAATCCCTTTATGGACTGATATGTAACGACAAGCTACTGATTTTTTTTTTATTCAAGGTATGATTTTTAATCTAAGTTCCTTTGCTTTTTTTTTTTTATCTTGTAAATTATTTATATTTTATATATACAATCCTATGTGGCATATTGTGTATCAAATGATCAAATTGATTTCTACATATGCAATTTCATTGCCATGTCATAATGTCAGTGTTAAAATTTGATGGTAACTTAATGGATCACATTTGCTTAATTTTAAAACTAAGGGAACTTGATTGGCTTAAAAAATATTAAGGGACTAAGATCACGTGTGCTATAGTGCTCTAAGTATTGAATTTAAGCTACATGTACTCTTGTAAGTTGTAACTGCTAACTATATTGTCCAATAAGTGCTGGTGGATAGATAAAACAAGCATTAGGTGGACGGGTTCATCTCCTGTTTTCAGGAGCTGCTCCTTTGCCTAGTAATGTGAAGGAGTTTTTGAGGGTCACTTTTGGAGCTATTATGTTACAAGGATACGATATGGTATTTGAATCTTTGGCTAAAAAGTGCTGGTGGATTGTTTTATATCCATAGGAGCAAGGAGCTACTATGTCACATAGCCTATTTTATTTTCTTTTGCATGTGTATAAGTTAATTTTCTTGAATAATTTGGACTAATTTCTGAGCCTCTACGTTAAGTTCGTTAAAAAAAGAAGTAATATATGAATTAACATAAAGTATTTCATTATATGTTTAATATTTTAAAAAATAATTTATTATATGATAATTTTATTTAACTTATGTTGATTATTTTTAGTAGAAGATACATGTGATACCTTTGAAGGAGGAAGGTGCTTGGAAATTTTATTGTTCAATTATATGATTTAGTAGTGACTATTTATCTTGTCATAACAGGGGCCCTCCAGGAGATCTATACGTTTATCTTGATGCTATACCGAGGGTTGTTGTGAAGGTAAATTTATGTTTATGTCAGTATTCATGCGTTGAGCTTGAGTGTTTTCTGGATCATTTTGTATTAGCTGGAATTGCACTTTTATGCCTCTTAATTTCAGTGGCAATATTATTATGCTCTGAATTTGATTTTGTTGTTATGTTTGTTCCCTGAGGCCATGTTTCTAGCTTGTCTAATGAGTAATGACAGTTACTTCATTCCTTATTTAAGGCTTCTTCAATAATCACTCATTGGCTTGTATAATTGAGAGTTTTATTTACATATTGGAACTTGGAAATTCAAGTGAATAGAGAAATCATAGACTGGTAATGAATGGACTAAGGTAGGACCATTTAAATGAGAAAATGCGACGACCGTGGTCAGTAGTCTCTTAATATTTCCATTTTTTTGTCTTTCTTAAATAACCTTCAAAAGCTAGAAGATGCCAATGACTTTCACAATTTATTATTGTATAATCTACTTGGGGCATTCCGTAACTTTTTCTCTAATATAAGAAACCCAACATTTGTTCCGGGACCATTTATATCAGGAGGTGGTCACTAACAGCTAGCTGCAACACCTTGCCTTAATTCCAAGCCTCATCCAAGTATGACCTCAATGGTTAGCTTCACTGTGGCAGTTCAAGAATTATGATTGGTTAAGGCTTAATCTCCCTAAGCAATTCAGCCAGCTTCCTCTCATGCCATTTTCCAAAAACATGCATCTGGGGATCTTGTTACTTCTGTTAAAAGGTTTGGTATTTCTAGTTTACTTACTGCTCATTTTGCTTTGTTTATCACTTTGCTTTGTACACTTTGCATAATGCCTAGAAAACTGTTTCTGTGTACGGGTGTATGGGCAATGATTGCTATTTTTCTTGCTTATTGCCTACTGCAAGCTCCTTCTACGTGAGTAATCAAATCAATTTATTTTGTTTAGTTTGATATTTTCCATCTACTTATTGTTTTAAGATGTATATATTTGTCTTGTTGCTTTTATTATATTAAATTTAGTTGTCTAGTATATTTGTTGAGTTTAGCTTTAGATTCCAAGGTCTTCCTATATCATAGAGGGGTTTCAATATCTAATCTTCTAATCTTCAATATTTGTTGGCGTTTAACATTTTAGTTCCAGACTTTATCAGTTATTTTTTTTAATTTATTTTTAAGTTAAAGAGTTGTGTTAAGAGAATAATAATTTATTTCATTTTATGTTAAGAGAATAATAATTTTTTTTTCATTTTTCATGTTAAGAGTTTATGTTAAGAGAAAAATGCAACCGCTCCAAACACACACATCACTGTTTTAGAACATTATAATAGGCCAGTTTATTTGGGATAATCAAGATATCATTCAAAATTGGATGGTTGCTGCTAGTTTACTTGTAGAGAACAAAAGTTTCTAGAAGATGATTCTTTTCAAGCTTGGGGTTAGAGAGAAAGAGTGTTTGGAAGGGATATGGAACTGTCTGAAGATAATTGGGAACCCAAGGTGTTAATTTTGTTTGATGGAAGCTAATTCCATAAAAAAATTTAATATAATTCTGGTTAAAATTGTTCTGCTATGTTATGAATCTGGAAGAATATTAGTATAGTATATGATGGTGGAAGAGTAATAATATTAGTTGAGTTTTAGTTCAGCTGAAGTTGTAGTAAATTTTCTCTTGAGACTATTACCTGAATATATTTTTCTCATTGTTTTCATTCAAGGTTCTTATTAGGCCACATCCTTCAATTTGGCGCTTGGTTCATGGAATGGCTGTTGTTAACCTTGTTCCCCTCACATTTTTACTTTTTCATGTTGGTCTCCATGTCTCAATTTAACTATTCTTTTTGCATATCAGCCAACTAATAATTTCATCACAAAAAGCATGTGGCATACAAGTCCATTCTGGCAAAGAAGATCATCACAAAATGTTATCTGCATCTATTTTTTCAAGTAATTAAATTTTTAACAAGTTTGTCATGCTTTGCATAATACTAGTGTTTAAGAGTGTATAATTGACTTGAACATCGATGTAGTTTTGACAAAGCAAGCAAGCAGGTATTTAGGATAATTTTGAGCTGTGTTTATGACTGTATAATTTTGAGCTGAATACTGCTGGTTAAGCTGCAGAGACAAGATTGTTTTTCTAGGATAGCGTAATAGGCAAGACTGATATCTCTGGGAAATTCGTGGGGCTAGGATGATTCATCTGCAATCCCACTTTGTGTAACGTCTCTCTTTACTCACCCGTGCTTGATTGTTTTTATGTGAAAATTCGTATCCTTTCCGTATTATAACGTTTTTAGTTATAATTTTTTCACAAAAATTCTTTTCGCTTTGCTTGCAAATGATTCGATTGTGACGTACACAGTTCTTCCTCACCACGGTTCAATTATAATAATATATACAGTCCAGATACAGTCATCCAAAATAATACAGACAACTTATCACAATTACATGCCACAGAAAATTATAAATCATAACATACAGCTTCTCATCAAACTTCTTCAACAATCTTCAA
>PYAF01002590.1:30378-56887 GCA_007407185.1 Glycine tomentella
TAAAATATCTTTCTAAAATATCTAAGGGCAGTTTGGTAATTTCCAAAATATCCAGGGGCGTTTTTGTCATTTCGTCCTCAAGGGCATTTCTGTCATTTCTGATTTACGGAAAGGGCAATATGGTCCTTTTTCTTCAAACATTTCCGTAATATCTCTTATTGATATTTCATCCTAATCCTTCAAATATAGAGCATCAATTTGCCTAATACTTGCTTTAACATTTAACTGTAGTTTAAAAATTTTGGAATGTTACACTTTGCATGATTTGAACCAAAGAGGCTGGGCTGATTTGAGTTGACGTCAACAAGGAGAGAAAATAAAAGGTACCAAGCTGTGGCAAAAAGGGAATTTCTGTCTCACTTCTTATTTCATATATTCTGATGAAACAACTACAAATATATATAACAGTACACTGAGACAATCATTTTTAAAAGGTTACTGGATTTTCTGAAAAGGCGGCTAATTGTGTACACATGCATTCTTTTTTTTTCTCTCTCTAGATTCTGGTCTGACTAGTGTTGATGTTGGGGATTCAATTGTTATCACATGCTTAGTTTTGCCAACTTGGCAAAATAAGTTCAAATTGTTAATGCATATAGTTGATTGATACTTAATCAACTTACCTATAGTTTCTAGTTATTTATAAACATTGTGATTGACAATGATATTTCTTGTACACATTCACCGTATCATGGAATTTAGACATGATGGCCAAATGATTTATTTGATAATTGATAACATTATTTCTTTTCTTGGGCTAAAATAATCTGAATCATATATGGTGTATGTCCATGCATATAGTTGCTAATGAAACAAGCATTTTTATTAACCTCTTTGTTACAATTCCTTACTTTTTGCCACCAAATATTCATATGCATATCTTTTTCAACTTCAGTTTTGGACACTGCCTTAGAGATGTGGCTTGTAATATACTTATTGGTTTCTATGTTACAAAATGTCTAATTAACCTAATGTCATGTTGTACTGTTAGTATGAATTACATAAAGTGTTAGACATTATCTTATGGGCATATTTTCTTCTGTCATTAATTTGTTAGTCTATTTTTACCTAGAAGTAGTTTTCTTCTTTTTTCCTTTTCATATTTTCTCCTGTTTTACTCTTATACCTTTCTGTCTTCAATTGCTTGGCTTATGTGGCATTTGTTTCAACAAGTTAAATTTATACAATTTTGTGGACATCTTACAGGCCGACAAATAAATCTGCATGAATGGAATCTAGAGACAGTGATATTGATTTGGAACTTTGACAGTAAGGCCTGAATGGAATTTATGAACTTGTTGTGGAGCACTGTCAGTTGAGTAATCACTAAAATAATGGGCAATCGCTGAACTTCTCTGGTTGTGGTAATGTTTTATTTTTATTTTTGGTGTAACCATTGACATTCTATCCTTGCATGTTTATTCTTGTAAGTTATAAAATTACAACTGCATACACCTATTGTTCACATATACCATTGAATATATTTTGTAGAGAAATGGAACACATGCTTGTTTCATGCATGGGAATAGGCTGATGATATTTGTATCATTAAATGGTTGTATTTGGCTGTACTACAAGACTAACATTAAACAATTTCAATTTTCTCTACTATTTAGTAGGATGATGAAGAATCCGATTATGCCTATATTTCTTTCTTTTTCTACTTCTTCTTAGTGCAGGAATATGGAAGATATATTTAAGTTCAATAGAACCACATGGTTTGGCTAATGATCAAGCAACTGCAGTAACAATATTAGTCATATATGTTAATTTCAATTTTCTCTACTATTTAGTAGGATGTTGCAGGCTATAAACTATGATGTTTGTTTTAATGATATTACATAAAATCATTTACATTTAATATAATGTTCCATGGTATTTGACATAATTCTGTGTCGAAGGGCATTTTACAGTGCTAAGCCGAATTCCAAATTTTAGTGTACTAACAAATTTGTTTGTTATTTATTTTATAGAATAAAAAATCTCCAATGTGATGGTTTTTTATAAGTGTAAATTCAGTTATATATTAGTCCATTGGTTCATTACTACCATTATATATAGAAAGCAATTTTGAAAAAAAAAATATCAACAAAGATAGATTTAAGGCAAAACGATGTTGACTTAAAAACCGTCTTCAAAAAAACATGCTAGAAAAAAAAAATAAAAAACTGGATCAACAAAGATGATTTTAAGGCAAAACCATCTTTGTAAATACACAATCAAAGACGGTTTTGACTTAAAAATCGTCTTCAAAAGTGTTTAAAAAAAGGATCAACGAAGATGGTTTTAAGTCAAAACTGTCTTAGTATATAAACAAATAAAGACGGTTTTGACTTAAAAATTGTCTTCATAGGCATGTTAGTAAAACAAAAAAAAGGGAGTAAGATGGTTTTTTTGGCAAAATCGTCTTTATATTTAAACAAATAAAGACGGTTTTGACTTAGAAACCGTCTTCGTAGGCATGTTAGAAAAAAACAAAAAAAAAAAGATCAACGAAGACGATTTTAAGGCAAAATCGTCTTTGTATATAAACAAAGACAGTTTTGACTTAAAAACCGTTTTCGAAAGTGTTTAAAAAAAAAGGACCAACAAAGATGGATTTTAGAACCGTCATCGAATCTCATGGTTTTCGATGACATGCGCGACAATGATGGTTTCATAACCATCGTTGTAAGGGGTTTAGAACCGTTGTTATTTTGCTATTTTGTAGTAGTGAAGGGAGAAATTAGAACTTCCCTAATTTGTCTCTCTTGAAAAGAAGACAAGCTCGCGCAACCTCCCTCACCTTTGCTCAGCCTCAGCCCCTCGACTTGGAACAAAATTTCATTCTCTAAAATAGTATACATCTAACAAAAAGGATAAGGGCATCAAGGTGATGAAATGATATAATCAATAGGAACAGAGAATTTTCCAATAAAAATCCAATTTAAGCTATCCTAAAGACTTATATGATTCAAAGGACAAACCTTGATAAGTAATGTCTGCAAATGATTTTTAAAGCAGCTTGAAATCAATTTGAAGAAACCACTGCTTCTACTATAAGTTAAGGGTATATGCCAATTTGCCATGCTACCAATGTCCAATTGTCCATTATAAAAGTAGGACAAGTGGATAGAAAATTAATCGTTTTAGCACTTGCTAATAATATTCGCAGCTTTCATGCCAATCTCCTTTTTAGTTTGTTCACACACAGGGACATCTCCAATGTACATGTCAAAGAAATCCCCTGAAAGTTAAAATATGAGATCACCGAGTTCAGTTTAAAACTCTAGACAAAAGAAATACAAAAATTCGAATTGGTACAATGCAAGCACATATGTTAGAATATGACTTACGTCACAAATTTTTGCTGTGAACACTTCCTATCTGATTCCCACTAACTGTATAGGTAAAATGCACCCTTTCAGTTCAAACATCACAGAGAAGGCAGATCAAAATGATGAGTTTAATCCCCTTCTTCCCTAAGGCAAACAGTATAGACATGTTTCAAAATTCAAATACGTGTTGGCAAAATATAACTCACTTTTAGTGATCACACGTCCATCAATTGTTCGTTTAAACTCAATTACTGTTCCCTGCAACATCAAAATACATCTAATGTAACCATAACATCATTAACAATTTAGTATAGCAGAAAACAAAAATATTGGCAAATTATTACCAAAGGAATTGAGATATATTCTCTGTAAAGTATGAACCAAATGTCTTTAGGCAACTAATGTCTATTATGGATTTGTTTGACCAACAATGGGATTCAAAGGATGTTAGAACTAATCCAGAGTAGAAACAACAAAAAATCATTTTCCTAGAGGTAGTGTGCCTTTACTAATCGAGCTTGAAGTGATTTTTCAAAAGCACTGCAACGAAATATACCAAAATTAATCAGTTACCTGTTGCTTTGCAATTTTAATTTTATAATCAATTGTATTGCTTAATATCTTTATATTGAGGTAGCACCACTGCATTAGACGAGCGTCATACCAGTTATTTTATAAATTTTATCCAGTTGTTCCAAAAGTTACTCAAATGAGTCAAATCTAAATTAACTAAATCATGTTCTAATTCAAACATGGTTCAAAAAATTCTTAGCGGGAAAAGAACAAACTTCTCAATATTGGTACATCAAGATTTGTACAATAGCAATATGCAAAACTGAGCGCAATTATTATTAGGACTTTAGAAACATGCCAAAATATTGTTTGAAGACTAAACACCAGCACAATTAAGATTATTCTTTTTATAGAAAAAATAAAGTATAACAGAGACAAAAGAAATAAAGAACAAGCAGGAGAGGATAAGATATCTTCCAAAAAATGTGAAGGAATGCCAAATCTAATTGTTAAAAAAAATTTAAAATCGCACAACTCAGTCCCTCGACCTCGAACAGACCCTTTCCCAACAGCGTCGCCGCTTGATGCAGCCCCTGGGCCTCGACCTTGCAGCATCGCCACCCCTCCCACCAGCGGCATCTCCACGCTGCACCGCGCACCAGCAGCGTCGACGCACCTCGCCAAAGGTGCGACATAAAAAATTTTTTTTAGTAGTGAAAATATAATAATAGTGATAATAATAGCAAGCAGTCTTTCCAATCCGGGATTCCACCCTCTTGAACCCAAACAGGATGGTCAAACTTGCAACTGTCTCCAAACTTACAAGTTCTTATTGTGAGCATATAGTGGGCACAATCCTTCTCTCCTGGCCTCTGTTGCATACGTTAGTAAGTATAATAATATACTTTATATAAAAAACCAGATGACTTATAAATTTCACTGAGATTGTACAAAAGCTATAAGTATAAATTTGTTGAAATTATATCAAAATAATGTAAAAATATACTAACCACATAAACAAGCAGCACCATTTAAACAAGGTTTGGCATGAGTTGAAAAGGTAAAATCAAAATGAAAATTTCTGTGTTATATAACCTATTATTCATTTATACCAAAGACAAATACATGTAAAATATTTTTGGCACATCAAACTTATCAAAAAAGAATTGCAAAGTCAGGTTAACTTTAATTTTTCCATGAATTTAGTGAGAGGTGATAGGATTGAATCTTGACCATCCATTGTGATTGAATGGTAAAGACTAGTTCCTCTCACACTCTTATTTGCATGTGTAAGAGTAAAAAACTCCTCTGTATTAAGCAGAGACCTCTAAGTTTTCCTAATAACTACTAAGAAAGAAAGAATGAAAGACACCATGAGGTAGCATGTTTCCATAAAATGTAAAATGAGTTTTGAGCTCTGATAAAAATTTTGTTCTTTAGCACCACATTCCATACTTTTGGGAAGAGTTGAAAACTCAAATCAGTGCTAAATTAAAAAAAACCTGAATTTGGGAGATCTAAAAGTGAAAACAAACAATAAATTAAAATTCATACCTAATCATTTCAGCACACAGAATTTGAACTAAAACTGAATTTGGTTTGGTCAATATGAGCACTGTCTGTGGGCATGACTCCCACTTCGAAGAGATCTGAAAAAAATGTAACTTCTCAATTAGACGATATACAAGTATAGCTATCGAAAATTTAGTACTAGCATGACTCCCACTCCTAAAAACGAAGCATAACAATTAGTAAAATCTTAGCAGCAGCATGTAGAGAACTTGTTTCGATTAATTAAGCACATCAATGGAATTTCAGTATGACTTGGCAATAAAGTTAAACACTCTTCATTTAAAAATTATTTGTCAATTAAGGTTAATGCACGCATCATATGAAAATGATTAGTTACACCACTTACTATGATAAAATAGTCTTCTTTGACTAAATACCCAAACCATTGCATAGTTGCTAATTCATTAAAGAGAAATGTTAACAACACATTTTACTATTAACCAAAATTTATTGGAAACAAACTTTTTATAGGTCTCACTTCTTATTAAACGAGTCTCATTATTTTGTAGCTTCCAATATATTTTAATCAATAGTATGTTAGAAGGAATGTATTGCTAACTCTCCTCTTAATTAAATATTAAATATTTAGATAAGATACGAATAAGTAAGGGAGCTATCGGGTAAAAGAATTAATGTTTTCTTGATTTTCTAAAGTGATTTTTTTTAAAAATAAACCAAACCAAAAATCCGAAACCTCCACATAATTTGAAGTACCATTGGCCTCATTCCTCACCTACCAAATCATAAACTACTGTCTCTCTAACAAAAGCAATTCTAATATGACATATGGTATCTTCAATCTCTCGGCAACAAGTCAATTAG
Source organism: Glycine tomentella (assembly GCA_007407185.1). Lineage (NCBI taxonomy): Eukaryota > Viridiplantae > Streptophyta > Magnoliopsida > Fabales > Fabaceae > Glycine > Glycine tomentella. Next base: position 36,603 of record PYAF01002590.1, read on the forward strand.
AACAGAAACATAAGAAGAAGAAAAATTAATCGATAATCATTACCATCAACCTACATGAAAATTGATTTGACTTGGTAGAATGGTAGTTAGAAAAAACTTTACTACCTTAAGGTATTTCAAATTTTTACCTGACATCGGATCAATAGCCAATAAGTCATAATTAGAAACAACTCCAACCTGCATCACCAACAAAAGTCCAATGAGGAACTGAATCCAGCTCAAAAGAACAACAAAATATTTTTTCGAATAAATCGTTAAAGTTTCATAATAAACCAGAAATAAATGTGAAGGGAAATAAACAATCACTAGAGTCCAGTCCTCATCGATCACCAGAAGACCACTGATTCTGTTGTTTACAAGAGCCTCCAAAGCTGAAATTCAAAAAAATATTATTAATGATAAACAAATAAACAAATAAATAAAGTAAATCACATAATAAAATTGTATACACCATTATGGTACCTTCATCAACGGTGGTGGTGGTTTTGACAACATCCAAATCTTACTTCTTTGTCATGAAATCCGAAACGGTGTAAGTTCCATTCCCACGCTGAAAAAGTTAAAATGCAACCGTATCATAAAAAAGAAGAAAAAAAGCTAAAAAAGAACACGGTTGCGTAACGACAATGCTTTGATTCGAAGAAAAGAACACTCACCGGAATAAAATTCACGGTTTGACTTGAAGCAAAACGAAACCCATATGCTCATAAATCATTTGATATATTTGGGATAGCTTTTTGGCCAATGGCTTATAATATATATAAAAAAAGATGGCCTAAATCATATCCATGAATTATATGCTCATAACAATTAGAAATTCATGCAAAATTACTATAAATTATATCAGTGAGGTCTCTCAATATTTATGTGGATGCTCACACTCACTTGGGTCAAGGTCTGTTTTCATGTTTCAAATCAAATCAATGTTTCGAAAAGATGTTCTTTATCAATTCCACGTAAAAATAATCTTGCGTTCATTTTGATGTTTGGAAAACCATTCATTTGTTTGTCATTCTCAAAGTTCCAAAATCATTTTATGGCATTCTGATCCAAGTCAGAAACAAGTTTCAAAAATGTTTATTTGTTGATTCTTTTCAAAACATGACATATTAGTTGAGTCCCAAAAAGATTTATACATGCATGTTAAGCAAACAAAAAGAATAAAACATAAAACATGATAAGGAAACAAAATACTACAAAGCGGTAAAGAAATATAAAACAAAGTCACTGATTTTGAAGGTCGTGGCTAAGGAGCTCAATGTCCTTTATCCAAATAATCAACAGTTTCTGCCACGTTCTTCATCTTCATCTGCTTTACCTAACAAAATGGACCTGTATCCGATTCTAGCAAAACAGATGATACTTTCAAAAAGATAAGATATATAACATAAGACATAAAATAAAATAAATAAATAAAGACAGAATTTAAAAAAACATTGAGTTGCCTCACAGGAGTGCTTCTTTAACGTCGTATTAGTTGGACGCCTTTGTTATGGTTTTGGCTCCCAGCAATTGGACAATATGGATGAGCCATCGGCTTTTGTATTTTCCTCCAATATTTTTACCAATTTCTTTTCTTTTTCAGAGAGCATAGATTTATTGCTAACTAGTTTCTTTGAATTTCCTGCAAGGAAAACAATGTTAGCATATGGAGGTACTGCGTTTACCTTTTTCTGTGATTCTTGATTTGTGTCTTCCTCTGGCAATTCCTCAAAAAATGATTGTTGGCAAGGATTTTCTTTGAAAGCATCTATTTGGAGAGATGATCTAAATTATCTTCTTCTTTAGATTCACTCATCTCCTACAATGCTTCGGCTAACGTATAATCTTTTCCTTGAGCCAACTTCTTGGAGTCAAAATTTCCTCCATTCAAGATATCCACTCTAAAACATCCTCTTGGTTCTCTTGGATTATCATGTGTGTTTGTTGAAGAGGGTCCACTTCTATGCTCAGATACTTGCTTTGCGAGCTGTCCAACCTGAACCTCGAGATTTCTGATGGAAGCCTCAGTATTCTTTTAATTTGAAATGGACATTTGCATAAACTGAGTTAGAGCATCTTCCATTTTTGATATTCTATCAGGCTGAGCTTTTTCTTGTTGTTGTGGTGGACACATATTTGAAGAACCTACACAAGAGTTGTTAGAGGGACATGCAAAAGAAGAGTTAGTAGGACCATAATATGCATTTTCATATTGCTGCTTCCAGCCATAAGAACTTGGACCATCTCTGTAGCCTTGATAATTTCCTTGGAAGTTCTGTTGAGGTCTGGTCTGATTCTACATATAATAAGTCTGCTCTTCTTGTTGGCAATCACCATTTAGTTGAGGAAGTTGGCCTATTTGTTTGGTCAAGGACTCTATTTGTTGAGTCAAGAGCTTGTTCTGAGCTAGAATTGCATTCTGAGTATCCAGCTCCATTATACCTTTCCTTTGAATCAGAGATCTATCATGATGAGATTGATAATCACTGGCTGCTATGGAGTCAATGATTATAATTGCTTCCTTCGGGCTCTTTGACATCATCGTACCTCCAGTTGAGGCATCAAGAATCATCTTGGTTTGAGGTCTCAAACCACTGTAGAAAATATGTAACTGTGCAATATCATCAAAGTTATGGTTTGGACGCCTACTCAGTAAAGATTTGAATCTCTCCCATGTTTCACAGAGAGGTTCATTATACCCTTGGGAAAAAGTAGTAATTGCTGACTTTGCATTTATGAATCTAGATGGAGGAAAGAATCTGGCAATAAATTTCTCCTCCACTTCTTCCCAAGTGCTAAGACTTTTATTAGGTTGGGATTGAAGCCATACCTTTGCCTTAACTGTCAAGGAGAACGGAAAAGCTTTGAGATAGATAGCCTCAGCATCTGCATTAGAGGTTCTCATGGTACTGCACAGCTCCATGAAGGTGGACAAATGAATGTATGGATCTTCATGTTCTAGTCCGATAAAAGGCTGTGATCCAATTAGACTGAGCAATGCGGGCTTCAATTCCACAACTTTTTTACTAAAAGGAGGAATAACTATGCTATTGTAATGCTTTGGTCTTTGATGATACGCATAATCACTCAGAGTCCTCCTTGGTGATCTATTTTCCTCTTCTCCTCTTTCAGCCATATTTAGAAGTAGCTTTTATAGTAGAAGTAGAAAAATAGAAGAAGTTTCTCTCGGTAGCTTTTTTGACTGTTTGTTTTTCCTTTGGTAATTTTCTAAATTAAATATCGATGTAACTGCAAGAAATTTACCTCAAAAAGAACAAACTTTGCAATAATTTGTAAGTACCGAGGTTAGGGAAAGTAAAACAGAAGATAATTTATACAAAAATAAAAATAACAAAAGCAAAGAAAAGTCCTACTCAACTGAGAAATTAAATTTGAAAGAACTGGGCGAGCGACTCAAGTCCCCGACAACGGCGCCAAAAACTTGTTAGGGATTTTTACCACGCGGCAAGTGTACCATTTTATTGTTGTAAGTTTCAAATTTATAAAAGATCGTCTCCACAAGGACTCGAGCTTACTTAGTTAATCCAACTAAAATTAAACAGTTGAATAGATATGTACAAGTAGGTTGAACGATATTTCATTTGTTGATACAAGTAAAGTAAACTAACTAAACTTTAACGAAAATGAAAATATATTTATGAGAAAGCGGGATTGGATTTCATCATTCTTAACATCCTATATTCAATTAATATTTACCATGCATAAATCACTGTCTATTCTTATTGATGCACACTAGGTTACCTTGAATCGATTCCTCGCATCCAAGTTCTAAGGATATTTTACCGAATATCGATCCCTCGTATATTTAAGTAAATTACCCCAACGTTAAGAACTATAATTGCGTGCTTTTATGCAATCGAAACATTATGCCCTATTCCTAGCAATGTAAAACGAGTAATTTCATTCAGTTCAAACCCTAAGATTACTTTCCAGTCTCACTTAGGATTTAAGCTCGTGATACTAGTGATCAAGTAGGATCAAACATTAAGCGCAGAATGAAACTACCAATAAGAAATAGAATGACTCATGCATGAATATTAAAAGAAGTATAGGGTTAAGAAGATTACGTCCAACCTCTAAGAAGCTAGCCCAGCATGGAGAGAATCTCCTCTTGGAAGAAGCTGCTAAACGTTCCCATCCTCGCTTCTCTCCGGCAGAGCTTCCACACTAAACCTCACTTCTCTCACTTTCTTAACCTACTTAAACCTACTATTTAAGTACCTAACACCTAAGAACAAAGCTAAAGCTAGTGAGGGAGAGAGAATCTCCAAAAATTGATGCAAAACTTCACAAATCCGTGGCCTATTTATAGGATTCCTCCACCTGCTTAGCTCCACTCGCCCAGGCACCTATTTCCTTCATATTCTGGTCGCCTGGGCGAGCTAATGGCGGTTCTTGGAACTTGTGAGTGGCCTGGGCGACCAAATAACACTAGGAATGGTGGCCTGGGCGAGCTAAATGGCTTAATCATGAAGAATCCTTTGGGCTTTGGTGCTTTTGGGCCTGCTTTGTTGTTGAAACTTTCCCTCCTTGATTTGTGCACCTTCCTTGCTTTCTTTGATTTTCTGAAAGCCTTAGAATTCCACGAAATCTGTTCAAATACAAAGCACGATTGAATTAATCTTCCGAAATACTTTAAAACATGAGTATAAGGTGCTTATTAACTAGGTTTAGGGAAATTTCTAAGCTAAATGAAATAAATCAAAAGATAAGTGCCAATATTTAAAACATGAAATTAACTGAAATGTGGCACTTATCAGAATGGCATTACAGAAAAAGCGACGGAGGAGAAAAAAAATGAAGTTGTCAGACTCTCGACAAGTGTACCGATTTGTCGTTGTAAGTTACAAAAATTTATAAGATCGTCTCCACAGGGACTTGAGCTTACTCAGTTAATCCAAATAAAACTTATTAGTTCAATAGTTATGAACAAGTAGGTTGAGCGGAATTTCATTTGTTTAAGAAAGTAACGGAAGATCACTAAACTTAGCAAAAATGAAATATATCTATGAGAAAGTGGGATTGGATTTCACCATTCTTATCCTTTTATATCCAATTAATATTACCATGCATAAATCATCGTCTATCCTTATTGATGCACATAATATTTCACCCTGAATCGATCCCTCGCATTCGAGAATCCTAAGGATATCTATCGAATATCGATCCCTCGCATATGAAGTAAATAACGAAGCATTATAATCATAATCGCGTGCTTTATGCAATTAGAACATTATGTCCTATTCCTAGCAACGTAACGTAATGAGTAAAATCATTCAGTTAAAACCCTAAGATTACTTTCCAATCTCACTTAGGATTAAGTTTATGAAACTAGTGATCGAGTAGAATCAAGCATTAAGCACAAAATGAAATTACCAACAAGGAATAGAAGCGATTCATGCATAAATAAATATTAAAAGAGATGCATAGGGTTAAGAAGATTATATCCAATACCCAAAGAAGCTAGCTATTCATAGTGGAGAGAACCTCCTCAAGGAAAGAATTGTTGAAGGGCCCCATCACTGCTTCTCTCCGGCAGAGTCTCCACACTAATCCTCACTTTTCTCACTTTTCTAACCTACCTACTTACTAATATTTAAGCTCCTAAGCCTAAGGAACAACAAAGGAAGCAAGAATGAAGCAAATGACAAGTTGAATGATACAAATTCGTTGGCTATTTATAGAATCCATAACCTGCCTGCTTCCACTCGCCTGGGCGCCCATTTTGGCCTGTAGGAGCTCACCTGGGCGAGTTAACCCTACTTTCTTAGAACTTGATGTCGCCCAGGCGATCCAAACACACATGGTTTGGTCGCCTGGGCGAGTTAATGCCTTAACCATGAAGAATTCTTTGGGCTTTGATGGATTTTGGGTCTGGGTTACTTGTAACACCTCCCATGTTTGCTATGTAAGCCCTCCTTGCTTGCTTTGCTTATTCGAAAGCCTCGAAAATCCACGGAATCTATCAAAACACAAAGCATGATTGGATTAATCTTCCAAAATATGAACAACAACTTTTATACAAGCACTAGGTGCTATTTAACTAGGTTTAGGGAAAATTTATAAACAAAATTACTATAATCAAAAGATAAGTGCCATCCGTAAAACATGATTTTAACTAAAGTATGGCACTTATCACTCCCCCCAACCTAGAATCTTGCTTGTCCTTAAGCAAAGTAATTTAACACTAGGACTATACTTATGAACATTTCTTTGTAAAGAATCAACTTTCCAGAGTGATCAGAACATATTTACAAATAGTCAACTTTGAGAATTGAAACAAAAGATGAAATTTTACAAAGCCATATGAGATTAATATCAATTCACATTTCATTTCTAAAGAACATAAGAGGAAACACTGAATTGATTCAAATAGAGGAAAACCTCTAAAATGTGTTTAGTTCTCACAGGTTAGTGTTTAATCTCAATTCCAACACTGATATGTCATAGATTAATTTTGCAGTTTATTAGTTCGCCCTTCTGGGTGGTGTATGCATGATAGACTGGGGTTGTCTTGAGAGTTGATGGTGTGTTGGGGGTGTGATTCCCCTTGAGTACTTTCATTCATTGTATGGGCCGATTGCTCGTTGCCTTGGGGCATCTCACACGAGTCTCTAGCTTACCGTGGTCAGCTTTCAACTTTCAGAGTTCCTCCTCATGACGTCGCTCCATCTCTTTAATGCGGGTTTGGAGTTGCTAAAGAATGTATGTGTCTGTCATGGTTGTTGAGGGAAGATTGGGCTTTCAAGAAGGGTCTTGCACCTGAGGCCAGACCACGTGCTAACCATTGATGGAAAAGAGAGGCCACAGGGTCAGTTTTACCGCGGCCCCACGATGGGTGCTAGATGTACTTACCAAAATCTAGAGATGATACACGTCAGGATGGATTGGCCAAGAAGGTCTCCTAGATCTCGCACATTAGACACTGAGTACCCTTTGTTAAGAGGACAAGATGGGGGACCTGCAAAACAAAGGACTCTGACGCTCAAGTATGTACGTGAGTTACAACTAGAAAATAGACTTTTAACATCGATTTTTTGGACTTTCAACATCGATTTTTAACCAATGTTGAAACCACTGATGTTATAAATATCAACGTTAACATCGATTTTTAAAAATCGATGTTAACATACATTACACAACATCAGTTTTTAAGAAAATCGATGTCGCATAATAAGAAATAAACGAAATTCATTGTTGATTTATGCAGCACAAAATAAGTGTTTAGAAAAATTGATGTTGATTTTTGTATTTTTTTTAATATAGTGTGCGTTTTTTAATATTATCCAAACTTGCAAATTAAAAAAAGACTCCAATCCAGGAAGTTTCACAATACAAATTTTTATATTATGATTGAATAATTACTATGAATTATAAGAAATAGTCAAAGAAAACAATAATGTTAATACATAAAATCATGTACTATAACCAATTTTAATTAAACTATTTATACAATTGTAGAATCCCTTAAACACCTAGTGTATCATTTTTAACTCTAAGATAGAATCTTGCCCATTGAATGTGAATTGCCTTTAATCTCTCTGGTTCCGATGGTCTTGGATCAGTATAATACTACATAATATAATAAAACATAATAAGTATAAATAAAAACAAGTATAACAAATACAATTAGTTTTGAAGTAAACAATTGTCATCTCCCAATTATCCCTGAAACCTCCTAGTGCTATCTTTGACATCCAATGCATCACATAATAGCCACACTCCTCAATGCTTCCTCTTTGCTTATTACACTAAATTCAACAAGATATTCAAAGTTAACCTGAAATTAGTGTACATAGTAATAAATGTAATTTTTAAGACATCAACCATTGTTTAAATGACTTACTTTAATTGCAATCAATTTAGCAGTAGCCTTGGATTTACTTGCTTGAATATCGTTGAATCCCTTCAAAGCACTGGTTTAAAGAAACATGCATGCATATTACACAATTAAAATATTGATGTCTTATAAATAATAAAGTAAATATCTTACAAATTACAACTTACCTATTAATAATTCCTTTCAAGTACTTATGAGGCTTATTGTGCAACGAACAAAACTAGACAACAACATTGTCCTCAAGACATATAACGCCCAGTTGCCAATGTGCACTGCATTGGATAACATTAAGTTATTATAGTTCATACATTATTTAAATTGATTTGTACAGTTTTACTTACCCATTCAAGTAGGCTCCTAGGTAGACATGTTTTTGTGAATTCTGCATCTATTTCTTAATATAATCTTTAGATTCAAATTGTGATTGTCTAGATCTCTGTATGAACTGTGGCTCAAGAAATCCATACAAAAAGGTATTATCCAATTGTAGACTTAAGTCATTCATATGGCTATTGTTATTAAAAAAAAGTAAATTATGCATCAATTTAAAATAATTAATTATTTAATGGGCTGTAATGTAAAGTGACTTACAAAAAATCCACAGTGGTAAAACAAAGATGGAGACCTTGACCACCGTGTATTATTTCAGAAAGATCTTCATGCTTTATGTACAAGGAGACATCCTCATTATACACAAACACAGTTTTATCCCACGACACCTGCATAGGCTTGAGGGAAAGATCGTCAATGTCATCTGGTATAAGGGATCATCATTAGGTTCTAGCTTACGTACAATTTTTGCCTGTCCTTCAGGTCCTTGTTCATCCTACACAGTTAATAAACATAAGTTAATGACAATCAACACTTTATTTGTAACAAATCCTTTTTAAATGATAATAAACACGACAAAAGGAAATATCTTTTATGAAATAGGTTGTGAAGTAAAGCATATCCTGCACTACTTGAAGCAGTGAAGTGAAGCTTTTGTCACTGTACCTATATTTGGCCTTGACATTAACCAGACTTAACACCACTGAAAATAACATCAAAAACTTTTTTCACCTCGGATACAAAGGCTTCTATGAATCAGTTTTCAATGTATCATACATAGGGGCATGTGCTTGCTGAAAGACTCTTGTCCAAGACCACGAATCATATCGTCTAATCATTCTCCCATTTGTTCATCAATTGGTTCATTTTGGGACCCCCCTCTACATGTCTGTTACTTCACCATGTTGTATAATTCTTCTTAATCCCATCACACATCATCCGGTCGACTTCTTTAGGAGGAAAATTCTAAACACTGTTCAACACCTTCCTCATACGCAGGGCTTATGCAACTTACATTCATCCAACTTTGATCCATCTAATTAATAACTCTGTGATACTCACAAAGTTATTCCATGCATCAAAACCTCACTTTTTTTCATTAAAGATGTGGCCCTATCCCATTCAGGAAGATATGTTTTATAGTACACTCATATGTAAAGTTTAACTCTCTTTTCTTAGATTTGACAAAATTTTGCCAGCATTTCGCATTGATCTCCAAGTACACGACATGAAAGCAGTGAGATGAATTCGACCACAATCAAGTATGCATCCGGAGAACAAAGTGAAATGCATTATACCAAAATTTCATCAAATTTAAGAAAAGAGTGTTGACCTTTACATATGAATTTATTATAAAAAAAATGAATCTTCCAAAACTGTCAAAATGGACAATTCAAGATTCAATACAATAATTAATCCAAACTGTCCGGAAGAAACATTGCATTAAATCTCAAATGGGAAACTAAGGTTCACTTATAATGAACATAACTTGTATATAAAACAATATTGATTAATCACAAAACAAGTTACAAAAGCATTAGTAAGAAAAAGAGCCCAAAAAAATATGAAAGACATTTATACATGTGATGATGGTCACTAACAATCTCCAACAATGAATCCCATGATGACGATGCAAACAGGAAAAGGAAAAGTGCCTACAAACTACAATTACAATTCTAATTAGCTAGCTATTAGTATAACAATGAGCAAGGATGGTCCAACCTATAGAGACTGCCATTAAAATGAAATTGATAATAAAAGTTCATGGCTTTTTCAGCTTGGGTTAATTAGCTTTAAGGGATTTGTATTGTCAAGACTATTGACAATAACGAGTCAATAATTAAAGAGATTATAAATTTAGATGTGCATAATATTTTTAACTAAAATATATCAAAATAATGAGTCAATAAATTTTTTATGTGTAGACTATTTCAAAAAATTGAGGAAAGAATAAAATATAACTATTTAATTGTCATTTCATGTAACTATTTTTTAGTCTATTTTTCCTGTATTTTCTATGAATTTTTTTATTTATTTTATATTTTACTCCTAATCCAAATTAAACTGTATTGTACAGACCCCCCAAATAATGGGCATGGGCCAATCAACTATCTCTACATTCACCCTGCGTTTAAATTCTTAATTTCTATTTGCTAGTACCTAGTAAGCAACCTGTCCAGCTCAACAAACTTTTCATTCAGACTTTTTCTAATTCAGGATCCAACTCATTATTACCAAGAATCAACAGCTCTTTATTCCCAATACTATAGGCAAACACAATACTCTTTACAACCGCACTCACATATATAGCACACAACAATAAATTGTTTGTTCCCTGTTCAAAATTTAATGCCAGCAAGATAAAAAAAATTAACATTGCAAAATGAAGCAGCCTATTCCAAACAACATTAGAATAGTAGGGATAAGAGGTTACCTCGTATTTTCTCTTGTTTGATGGTCTAAGAGGAGCTTCAACCAGTCCACCAAAGACTGCTCCTTTACGGTCTCCACCAATCTGAAAAAAAATAGTTGATATTGAGAGCCAATCCATGAATGAAGAGAGCAGAAATTTGAAATTAGTCTTATTGATTAAAGGACACAATAATGTATATATCTTTGCTAATCTAGATAAGAGCAAGCAAACCCATCATAAAATAACAGAATTGCAAGACATGCCTTTATAATTGGATAGCGTAACCTTCTAACCAGTAAGCTTTCAAACATGGAACTTCAACACATGGTCATCTTAAACTACTGCATTCTACTATAGTACTATTAATTAGAATGTTAAAATTTATTTCATATACAAACTACACTGCAATCTTGTGGAACTTGATTATCATTTACAGCTCAAATCTAAAGGCAATCAACAACCAACCAAATTCAAGCAAGCCCTTAGGCAATGTCTCAATATCTTAAAGCAACACACCGACACACAACATCAAACATATATATCCAACAGTGACTGAAGCAAGCACTAGAAATTCAGCAATGAAACTCAAAAGATTAAGGAGAAATTCAGCAATTCAAATTCATATAGATTAATTAAAAGTAGTCATAAAACCTAAACAGTTCTGAACTTGTCATTGCAATACAGTCCCTTGTTTTCATACTAAAATTAAGAAGAAATATACAATTTATGTAAAAAAAAAATGCTAACAAGTCGGACATTGATTAACAAAATTAAAAGGAAAAATATTTTTATTGAGAAACATAAAAGGCATTTCTCTATGCCTTTTAAATACACTGTCATATGATTTTTAATGGACCTTAAAGATATTGGTTAAAAATATCCTTTTTAAACCAATAATAGTGAATCTTTATTTGACATATTTCTCCCGTTTCAATATGACCATGTTATATTTCTTATGTGAAATACATTGATATCCTTATAAATAAAATATAATTTGTGGGTTATACACTCAATCAATTCTATCCTATCAACATCAATAACACCTTTAACCCAAGTTAATTGGGGTAGATCAATTCTATCCTATAAAAAATTTAAATTATTCATCTCATAATAATGAACTCTGTCCACTACGTAATTGATTTTGGAAATTGAAAAATAAAATGGCAAAAATATGATACCATAGGAATTGGGAATCAATTCCCACTTCCCACTACTTCTATCTTAATTTTGGAGCAAACCAAAGAGCTGAGGCACAAAGTCTAGTTATATTTGGTGCGCCTTGTCTTTCCCTAACGGATAGCTTAGTCAAGGAAGGTGCAAAGACATCTAGTTCTGCACCACACCCTCTGCTACCCGCTCATGTAGCTTTCAATATACTTATGGGATTCTTTCATCATGCATGAGATGACACACAAAAAGAAAAGAAAAGAAAAAGACAGGAATTATTTCATACTTGTATATACACACATATGGATTTTTCTGGAGAATTCAATTAATTTTATACACTTAAACTGAAAAAGAATTGATACACACCTTGGAATCTATAAACTGGCTATAATTTTAGTCTATAAGTCATTATGCACCTGTGTTTTAAAATCCATACTAACATAATTAGTAGGAAGTTAAAGCAAAATATGGAGTTGGCAAAGTTTAAAAGCTTCAGCTAGTCAAGTGCATTAAAAAAATAATTTACTCCAATCAAGAAACAAGTGTGTTCCAATGAGAGAAAGAGGACACTTTTAACTATAGAAAGGATTTTGCATGGACAAACAATGAAGATATGAAATCCCTAACATTCATAATGGAAACTTCTAGAATGCTACCAACCTGAGAAGCTATTTGAAGTTGCGAGTGAGAGTGAGGGAGCAGAGACCGCCAGAAGGACCACCGCCGCGAGATTGAGAGAGCAAGAGAGAGTGAGAGAGCGAGTTTCAACGCAACGAGAGTGAAAGGTTTGGGTGCCAAAGTATCTTTTATAAAAATACTCAACATCGATTTTTAAATAAAACCGGTGTTATTCACGAGAAACTCAACATCGATTTTTCAAAAACCGACGTTAACATCGGTTTTTGAAAATCGATGTTAAGAAACTCATGTTATTTACGAATATGCCACTACATTTTTGTTAATATTGGTTTTTTCAATAATCGATGTTAACGTAGTGATGTTAAAACTAATCTTTCTAGAAGTAAACTAGTGGAGAATGAGATGAAAATAGTGAGATAGAATCTGGTATTTATAGAGTGAGATGGGAGACTTAGGTCCTTGTTTGTCGAGGCTGTTACAGTGAGTAACAATCCTTGCAGATAATTCCTAGTTTGTAGATAAGTTGTGGCTTATAAATAATTGCCAGTAGATAATCTATAACTTGTAGATAATACGGTAAATTATAGATAATCCAATGCTTATAGATAATTAAGTACTTGTCACTTGATAATGGAGGAATATGGGGTATTAGAGATAAGCTGTTTGGCCCAGTAGCCCAGTTGCTAAGGGCAAGATGTCTGTGCTCCTGTGCCAGGCTAACATGGAGGGATACCGTGCGTATTGGAAATCTATTTTACTTGCCACGTGTATTTTGTGGACCTTAGATAGTACAATAGGCCTTTTCAAAATCAATTTTAAAAAAGAGGTAAGCAGTCTTACCTTTCTTCTTATGCGTGTGGTGAACAATCTCCTGAGCAACAAGGGTGTTGTCAATAGTACTTCTATTGGGAATAAAACTGCTATGAAGTGGACCAATGAGAGATTCCATACTTGGGCAACGCCTATGGACTAGATCCTTTGAAATGAACTTAAATATAAAATTACAGAGATTGATAGGATGAAAGTTCTTCATAGCTAGTTATAGGATTGTCCATCTTGGGAATAAGAACAATCAGAGTCTCAGCTAATTGAGTAGAAAAGTTACCAATTATGAAGGTCATACTAATCAAATCCCATACCTATGTGGAAACAATGTCCCAATAAGTCCTGTAAAAAATTGGTTGGAAGCCATCTGGACTTGGAGCCTTGCAAGGGCTCATAGAGAATACAACTTTCTTCACCTTCTCCATTGAAATTGGCCAGGTAAGATCTCAAATAAATTGACACTGATACGAGAAATGTTATCCAACTTCAAACTATAGGGAGTACATGCCTCATTAGAATGAAAAAGTCTTTTGAAAAACAGATGGGCCTCATCTTTCAATAAGGTAACATCAGTGCACCAAGTTCCCTCTACAAAGAAGCCAGTTGTCTTGTTGTTCCTTCTCTTGAATACAATTTGGATATGAAAGAACTTGGTATTTTTATTGCCAAACTTAACCCAATTCTCTCTCAACTTCTGGAACCAAAGAACCTCTTCCAGGGCCAAAACATCATTAAATTGCCTCTATAGAGTCTTCTCTAATTGAATCATATCAAAAGTAGGGGCATGATTTAAGATCCTAGCTTCCAACTCCCTTTTATGCTTAAAAACATTATCAAAAGTCTCTCTGTTAAAAATAATAGCTTTCTCCTTGATCCCTTCCAATTTCATAAGGGAATTCCCCTACATAATAGTCCATGTTTGAGAGACAAGCTTCTTGAAATCGAGATGATTTGTCCAAGCTACCTGGAAATGGAAAGATTTTTCCTTAGTGCTGGGAGATTTGTAACAATGAATCGGTAAAGGCTTGGGGTCCGAGCCATGGAGGGGTAAGGAGCTCAGCCAAACCATGAGGGAAAAGGAGACGCCAACTAGGATTAGACATGCATTTGTCTAATTTTTTCCTCATTTGACCACCGTTCTGAACATTCTTGCGCCAAGTGAAAAGACCTACAATGGTTAAATCCAACAAACCAAAATGAGTAAAAATATTAGCCAAAGCAAAGGCCCTAGATGGATAGAAGTTACCACAAAAAAATTATGTAGTGAGAACAATTTTATTGAAGTCCCCCATCATGAGCCAGGGACCTATAATAACGTTCTCTAGATTAATAAGATAGTCCCAAAAAAAGATCGAGATAACGAATTAGGAGGAGTGTATACTGTTGTGCAGGACCACTGGATATTACGCTTCTTGATGGAGAGAGTAATAGCATGGGCCATAGAACCAATAAGGGTGTACATGAAATTATCCCTGTTGGAAAGGATCTAAATACCTCCTGAGTGTCCCTGAGCCTCCTTAATAAAACAAGGTTTAACCAATATATTCCCAAAACTTTTTTTGCCTTAGCAAACAAAACATAGATTTCAAATAGAAGAAGAAGAGAGGGTCGTTGAACTCTAACCAATTGGCGAATATGGTGCTTCCTATCATGCCCTATTGCACCTCGCAAGTTCCATGCAATGATAGTGAAACCACTAAAACAATTCATGATAACCATACTAGAGAAAAGGTGCGGAAAAGCAAATTCCCCACGGGACCATAGATGAGTCACCATGTTGGATAATTTCGTTTTAATGCTTGGCCCAAATCCCAATGTGTTGAAAAGGGATTTGTTGACTTGGGCCCAATTCTCGAGGGCTGACTCCGACCCATTCCAATTTAGGGTGCTGAAATCCCTAAACCTAATTCCTCTCTATAAATATGACATTTATAGATGGAGGGGGCAGAATTCAGAATTCCAGAGAGTGGAGAGAATTCTCGTTTAAGCGTAGAGAAGAGAGATCTTTTCCGTGAGTGAGTCTCTGAGAGGTTCAATGCGTAATCCTTGTAGAGAGTGGTTCCACCATTGTTGGTGAGGTTGAGTGTCTCCAGTGAAAGGCTGTAGAGAGCGATTGTAACCATTATTGATAATAGTAGTGGATATGATTCTGGACTAGGTCCCGTGGGTTTTTCTTCTTCATGTTGAAGAAGGTTTTCTCCCACGTAAAGCTATTTGTGTATGTGATTTTCTTTCTTGTTCTTTCTCGTGCATTTGTTTATTCACGTTTTCGCATTACTCTGATTTGTTTGGTTTGAGGGTTGAGTCTACGTTTGTGACTCCCCAATCGTTGGTAGAGTCGCTGTTTACTCCCAACAAAGGTGGTATCAGAGCCCAGGTCGAAGGGTTCTAAAGGAGAAAGAGACGGGATGGAGAGTAGTGGTAGCATAACCCATGATGGGGATATGTTCAAGTTGACCGCAGGCAACTTTACCTATTGGAGGCCTATGATGGAAGATCATCCGTATTTCGAGGATTTGCACGAGCCCGTCGTCCTTGATGAGAGATCGGCAGGGAAGACCGACAAGGAGTAGGAGATCCTGAGTCATAAGATGGTAGCTACGATCAGGAAGCATATTGATAAAAGCCTCTTTAAGCATGTGTTCTAGTTCACAAATGCGTACGAATTGTGGAACAAGTTGGAGTCCATGATTCAAAAGAAGACTTCTAGGAACAAGGCACACCTTGTCCGCCGGCTTGTGAAGCTGGAGTACAAAGATGGTATAAGTATGATTGAATACCTCAACACATACAAAGGTATTGTGAACCAGTTGTCCAAGGCCGAGATGAGAATTGACAACGAGATGCAAGCTCTGTTGTTGCTAAGTTCATTGCCCTAGCTGGGATACTCTGGTGATGTTGAGTAATTAGGCTCCTGAAGGGAAACTGGAGATGGATGTCGTGACTGATAGCCTCCTGAATAAAGAAGCTAGGAGAAGAGAACGGGGTGAAACTAGCATGTCAGATGCCAACATTGCTGAGAGTAGGAGTAAGTCTGACTTTCGAGGTCATGGTAAGAACCGGGCTTGCGATAGACAGGATAGGTCCTGAGAATTGTCAAGACCGAAGAGTGAATTGAAGTGCTTCTACTGTGGGAAGCCCAAACACAGGAAGGCTGACTGCTGGACTCTGCAGAGAGATGAGCAGAGTGCCTCTGTGAGGTCAGACCAGAGCATGCAGAAGAAGAAAGAGGTGAAGAGCACCATGGCTGTGATTGCCAGTGCTGGAGCTAAGATATTTCTTCTTGGAGATGATTTTTTGAATGTTGCCTTCAATGACCGGATCAAACCAAGAGATGGAGGTGCATACTTGACCTCGTCCATACTGACGTTTGCTCCATGTCGGAGAGATCACTTGGAGGAGCACAGTACTTTGTCTCTTTCATTGATGACCATTCCCACAAGGTGTGGGTTTACCTGTTGAAGACCAAGGACCAGGTTCTCCAATCATTTAAGGAATTCCATGACATGGTGGAAAGGGAGACTGACAAGAGGTTGAAGATGGTCAGATCTGATAATGGTGGTGAGTATCGTGGTCCCTTTGAAGCTTACTGTAGAGAAGTCGGGATTCGACTTGAGAGGATGCCCCTAAGACTCCTCAGCTGAATGGACTCGTTGAGAGGATGAACAGGACTATTGAGGAGAAGGTCCGAAGTATGCTATCCAATGCCAGGTTGTCGAAAGCATATTGGGGAGAGGCAGTAGGAACAACGGTTAATTTGATTAATCTTTCACCATCACGACCGCTGGAAGGAGAGATTCTAGAGGAAGTCTGGATCGGTCGGAGAGCGACCTATGATCACCTGAGGGGTGTTTGGATGCTGAGCCTTCGTGCATGTTCCTAAAGATGAAAGGGCGAAGCTGGATGCGAAGACGAAGGAGTGCATATACCTTGGATCACCGAAAACCGAGTTTGGTTTTAGACTATGGGATCCAATCAATAAGAAGATTGTAAGAAGCTGAGATGTAGTCTTCCATGAGGATGAGACCATCCATGACATCTTGAAGCCCCACGTTCGGGTTACTGTCCAAAGTGAAGAACCCGTCCCTCGTGTGCATGCTAAAGTAAGGGGAGAAACCAATGGAGAAATCGCTGAAGGCAATGTTGAAGATGATGACCAGTAACAGGCTGATGATAGCGCAATCCGGGTTGAGAGTGAAGAACCGGGTTCTGAGGATGAAGAAGAAGAACAGTTGAGATACCCCACTAGATAAAGAAGACCTTCTACAAGGTATCCACCTGATGAATATACCATAATTTCTGAAGATGGTGAACTCAGAGTTATGATGAGGTGGTGGAGAGCCCAAAGAGTGATGAATGGGAGAAGGCCATGCAAGATGAGATGAGATCCTTGCATGAGAATCAAACGTATGAGCTGACTGAGCTACCTAGAGGAAGGCAAGCTCTGAAGAACAAGTGGGTGTATAAGATCAAAGAGGAGGAGAACAACAAGAGGCCAAGATACAAAACCCGGATTGTAGTGAAAGACTGTAATCAGAAGAAGGGGATTGATTTTGAAGAGATATTCTCTCCTGTTGTGAAGATGACCTCGATCCGGACTGTGTTAGCCATGGCGGCTTCAATGGATCTTGAGCTAGAGCAAATGGATGTGAAAACGGAATTTCTTCACAGTGAGCTGGAGGAAGAGATTTTTATGGAGCAGCCAGAAGGGTTTGAAGCTCCGGGATGTGAAGGCATAGTATGCCGACTGAAAAGGAGTCTCTATGGCTTGAAGCAAGCACCTCGGCAGTGGTACAGGAAATTTGATTCCTTCATGATAGATCATAGGTTCATGAAGACGGACGCCGACCACTGTGTATTTTTGAAGATGTATGAGATTGATGATTTCTTGATCTTGCTGTTGTATGTGGATGACATGCTGATAGTAAGGCAAGACAAGGTAAAGATTGTTGCCTTGAAGAAGACATTGAATTCGTCCTTCGCGATGAAGGGCCTTGGTCCAGCAAAGTAGATTCTAGGAATTAAGATCATCCGGGATAGAAAGAAGAAGCTACTGTGGCTAAGTCAGGAGAAATATGTTGAGAAGATCTTAAAGAGATTCAACATGGACAAAGCCAAGACAGTGAGCAGCCCCTTGGCCGGACATTTGAAGCTGAATGAGAGGTAATGTCCAAGATCAGATGAAGACAAAGAGAAGATGGAGAAGATCCCGTACCAATCTGCAGTCGGAAGTTTGATGTATGCAATGGTTTGCACTAGACCCGACCTGGTGTACGCAGTTGGAGTGGTGAGCCGATATCTTTCGAATCCCGATAGAGAACACTGGGAAGTGGTGAAGTGGATCTTTAGGTACCTCCGAGGTACGACCAATTTGTGTCTTCATTTTAGAGATGGTGAAGCTGGGTTGCAAGGCTACTCGGATGCTGATTTAGGGGGAGATTCTGACTCGAGAAAGTCGATGACGGGATATTTGATGATGTTTGCTGGAGGGGCAATCTCATGGCAATCAAGATTGCACAAGTGTGTTGCACTTTCAACGACTGAAGCCAAGTACATTGCCGCAACAAAAGCGTGCAAAGAGTTATTGTGGATGAAGAAGTTTCTCCAGGAACTTGGCCATGACCAAGATAAGTATGAGCTAAAGTGTGACAGTCAAAGTGCAATCCATCTTGCGAGGAAATCGACGTATCACTCCCGCACCAAGGACATTGATGTGAGGTATCATTGGATCCGGGATGCGGTGGAGGATGGAAAGCTCACACTTGGCAAAGTGCACACCAGTCAGAATTGGTCTGACATGATGACGAAGCCGGTACCAGTAAGGAAATTTGAAGATTGCTGTGAAGGAGTTGGGCTGTTGATTTTGGTACATTGAAGCCAAAAAGGAAGGCCGGGTTGTGATGTGATGACCCCAGCTTTAGTGGAGATCGGAAAGGATTCCGGGTTTCTGTTGTGTTGCATTGAAAACGGAAGGGGGAGATTTGTTGGATAATTCTGTTTTAATGCTTGGCCCAAAGCCCAATGTGTTGAAAAGGGATTTGTTGACTTGGGCTCAATTCTCGAGGACTGACTCCGGCCCATTCCTGTTTAGGGTGCTGAAATTCCTAAACCTAATTTCTGTTTATAAATATGACATTTATAGATGGAGGCGGCAAAATTCAGAATTCCAGAGAGTGAAGAGAATTCTCGTTTGAGCGCAGAGAAGAAAGATCTTTTCTGTGAGTGAGTCTCCGAGAGGTTGAGTGAGCAAACCTTGTAGAGAGTGGTTCCACCATGGTTGGTGAGGTTGAGTGTCTCCAGCGAAAGGTTGTAGAGAGTGATTGTAACCATTATTGATAATAGTGGATTTGATTCTGGACTAGGTCCTGTGGATTTTTCTTCTTCGCGTTGGAGAAGGTTTTCTCCCATGTAAAGCTATTTGTGTGTGTGATTTTCTCTCCTGTTCTTTCTTGTGCATTTGTTCGTTCACGTTTCTGCATTACTCTGATTTGTTTGGTTTGAGGGTTGAGTCTGCGTTTGTGACTCCCCAATCATTGGTAGAGTCCCTGTTTACTCCCAACACACCATTTGTATTTCTTTCCTCCACCATGTGGTTTGAAGAAGCAATGTCCATGTCAACACCATTCGAAGAGGGTGGGATAACATTTGATGGGATAATAGATTCTGACACAAGCATCCCATACTCTATACTTGACGTGGGTTCCTTCGCCACCCCAATGTTATGGTCAGGTTCTTTTTGGGGAATGTTACTTGGAGTAACTGGGTCACGTCCTGCATTAATTAAGGGTACCTTGTGGTCCCTGTTAGGACTTTTACACCACGGCAAGCATACCGTTGTATCGTTGGAAGTTTCAAATTTATAAAGATCATCTCCACAGGGATTTGGGTTTACGTCGGTTGATTTTAATTTAACAGTTTAGTAGTTATGTACAGATGAGAAAGAGCGAAGATTCATTTGTTGTTTGCAGAAAATGTAAAATAAAGATAACGAAAACAATTAAACGATTACGGGAAATGAAAATAAACGAATACAAATCAAGTGAATGTAGGATTAGGTTTCGTCTTGCT
>PYAF01002590.1:63178-73439 GCA_007407185.1 Glycine tomentella
AGTTATGTACAGATGAGAAAGAGCGAAGATTCATTTGTTGTTTGCAGAAAATGTAAAATAAAGATAACGAAAACAATTAAACGATTACGGGAAATGAAAATAAACGAATACAAATCAAGTGAATGTAGGATTAGGTTTCGTCTTGCTTATCCCTTAAATTGATTTTACCTATGCATTTTCTATTCTTGTTGACGCACACATTTAGGTAAACTTAATTCGATTCCTCGCAATTAAGCCCTATGGATATTTTACTAAATATCGATTCCTCGCATACTTAATTAAATACCCAAGCATTAAGATCATATTCGTGTGTTTAATGCGATCAAAACATTATGCTCTATTCCTAGTAACGTAACGTAACGTAACGAGTAATTTAATTCAGTTCAAACCCTAAGATTACTTTCCAGTCTCACTTAGGAATTTAAGTTCGTGACTCTAGTGATCAAGTAGAATCAAGCTTTAAGCGTAGAATTAAATTACCAACAAGAAATAGAATGATGTATAAATAATTAAAAGAGCATAGGGATAAGAAGAATACACCTAATCCTTAGAGAAGCTTAGGTGAACATGAGCAGAACCTCCTCGAGAGACTGACCGATTAAGCATGTCATCGACCTCCGCTTCGGCAGAATCTCCTTACAAAAGTCACTCACCTCACTTCCCTAAGGTCTACACTCACTTAGGAACAAAGAAAACAAAAATATACAAGCAAGCAAGAGCTTGGGAGAGATTTGGAGTGAAGAATGGATGTCCTGGCCTTCAAATTCGTCCCATATTTATAGGATTTGGCCTCCTGCCTGCTTGGGGCGCCCAGGCGACCAAAATAGCCTATTTTCAGGCGCCTGGGCGAGCTAAGGCGGTTTCTGGGGAAGTGTGCTCGCCCAGGCGACCAAAATACACATGAAATGGTGGCCTGGGCGAGTTAAAACTTAGCCTTGAAGAAAACATTGGGCTTTTGCTTCCTGATGGGCCTGATTTGCTTGCGAAACTCCCTCTGCTTGATATGTACACCTTCCTTACTTGTTTTAATCTTCCGGAAGCCTCGAAAATCCACGAAATCTATCAAATACATAACATGATTTGATTAATCTTCCGAAATACTTTAAACACAAGTATAAGGTGCTAATTAACTAGGTTTAGGGAATTTTATAAGCTAAATGAAAGAAATCAAAAGATAAGTGCCAATATTTTAAACATGAGATTAACTGAATTGTGGCACTTATCGGTCCCTTATTTTTGTTAGCATTAGCAATAAGCTTTAAGATATGTGTCTCTATACAATAGATATGTCCTCCACTTTTAGAATCCCCGTTATCACCTGTTGAAATGTGATTAGTGGTAGGATATTTCCCCTCCTTCCTCATTAAAGCCTCTAATTGACTCTTATTTTGTTTGCCAGTTGTTTATTTGCAATATTCTTGTTGCTGGTTTTACGACATACCACTACCCACTCCCCATGTAACAATTGTTGATCACAATCATGGATTTGATTATGATTCATAATTGAATTATACTCAATTATATGTTGTCGCCCATTAACGGAATCCGCATTGATTGCATGACTGGGAGGTTTTGAAACCTCCGTCGCCGTAACTAGTTGCAATGAAGTAGGTGGTGTTTCCTATAACGACCTAAATTTTTTCTAGATATTTTATTTTAGTTAGATTAAATTTTTAAGAATTGTTAGTTAATGACTAATTTATATTGAATGAATATTAATATAATTTCTAAAACGGGTAATTTCTAGAAATTAAAGAAATTATAAGTAGTCATTGTACATTGATACATAATTATTTCTTACATCGTAACACTTAACTAGTAGAATACACCATAGCCACACTAATTAGGATGATTATTTATGTACAAAAACATACAACCCATTTCCTTATTTTAGAAGTTCTCTCCAAAGCTCTCTTCTTCACTGACCAAGTTAATTGGTTCCATAGGTGGTTGTGTATAAGTCGGAGGGAACTGTAGGAAAGGATCATAAGGGTTAAAAAGTCCATTATGTACAAAGACTGGAAAGTGAGTGCCAAAATAAATATATGCACGTATAACAGGGTGTATGGTTATGATATAACAGTTCCTTTCTTCATTGAGGTACCACTCCAGATTTAGTGCATCAAGGAATATGATGATTGAGGCCATCTAAAAACATGAAACAAATTTTGTGAGAAATAAAATTTCTTAGTAGGCAAAACTAAACCACCAAGCACGTTAGTACGTTAGTAATTCGTCAATATAATAAAAAACAATCATAAAAATAATTATGCAACTATATGAATGCATGAAATGAATTGCCCAGGGTGCACATGACCTCTACATATCATACTGTATGTAGCTACACATTGTACTGGATGTAGAAATGTTGCGGCCGTCTTACGCTAGTCATGCATGTCTTTCCATGTATTTGCACCTGGTCTCTACATCTCGTACTGAATGTAGTCTCAAACTATGTTTCACAAATCTCGTACTAGAATTGGAAACACGAAATCAACATATCATCACATCAAAATTCATCCATAAGTAAATATATAGGATATCCAGGATGTCAACCCGGTCCTCTCGATTATCAATAAGAAAATTCTATCTGGGATGTCAACCCGGTCTTCTTAGTCAAAAAGATAGTCTATCTGGGATATTAGCCCAGCCATCTCAATAATCAATAATATAATCGATTCCGGGATACCATCCTGACCATCTTATCAAAAATAAAATCAATCCGACCATATCAATCCTCCAAAAGTATAGTCTACCCGGGATGCCAACCCGGCCTTTTCAATCATCCAAAAATGTAATCTATCCGGAATACCAACTCGGTCATCTTGGAACCCGGCCATCTTGATAATCAAGAATATAATCGATTTTGGGATACCATCTCGGTCATCTTGGAACTCGACCATCTTAATAATCAAGTATATAATCGATTCTGGGATACCATCCCGGTCATCTTGGAACCCAACCATCTTAATAATCAACAATATAATCGATTCTGGGATACCATCCCGGTCATCTTGGAACCCGACCATCTTAATAATCAAGAATATAATCGATTCCAGGATACCATCCCGGCCTTTTTACTTGTCAAAAATGTAATTTGTCCGGGATCCCAACCCGGCCATCTTAGTTATCAATAAGAGTATGTCTGGGATCCCAACCCGGCCATCTTGATCCCCTTACACCTATCACCTTACTACTTCATCCTCAAATTTAATCATTTAAGCATGTGAACCATTTATTTATATACCATTCAACCTATACTTCTACCAAACAGTACTAAAATAAAAATATGAACAAACAACCTAAAGATCATCAATTCTCTTCCAAAAATTATCAAATATCATTCTAATCAATAATATTTCAGCATATAATTCATCACCTATTCTATGGTATAAATTAATATTTTCAAATCATAAAATAACCTTCAAATAACATTAATTTCCAGCCTAAATAATAGTCATGAATATGTGCAGTTAAACATGTAAATTAGTCCAAATAAATTCTTGACTAAAGATTGAAGCCTAGCATACCTCGAGTGAGGTTTGATTCTTGAAGATGAATGAAGTAAAAGTTGTCTTCCTTGCGAAAAGTCTATAAGAAAGTGCTGATGGGTGAAGTGGTAGAAAGAAGGCACGATTAAAGGAAATAGAAAAGCTTGGTGCAAGAAACCCATATATTTGAAAGCTGAAGTTTACGTGCAGAATTTTCTTGAATGCCAAAGCTATTTATACTGATTGATTTAGTTAGGATGGAAGGTAATTGGTTAGAAAGAAACTTTAGTTAGTAGTTAATTTAGTTCTAAATTAACTAAGTCATCACAGTTTAAGAAAATATCTAGATTCTTTATCTAATCATCATTACAAATATTCCCTTCATTAATGGCATATGTGCACGGAGCTACCACATGGATATCCCTAAAAGATTATTCGAGAAACTTGGACTCGGTTTGTCTCATTCTATTTACTCATTGACTTCACCTTGACTCAAATATTCCAAAATATTTACGTTGCTGAATCACGTAAAAGGCTTAGGAACATTCATGCACTTTTGTTTGGTCCAAGTCTTTGCTTAGTTTTCTAACCTTTGTGCTAAAGTTTTAGGAGTTACCAATTACCAAAAATGTTTCATAGTACATGGTCATTGATTACTAATTCCAAAAATTTTCATCCTACTTCCATAATTAAATTATAAATAGAAGTCATAAATTTTTGAGGATGTGACATTTCCGTCATTAGGGAAGTGTTGCTAGTTCCTCCTTCTTTTGTTTCCAATTTGGAATGACACTTCCTAGTGAGATGTGCATAGCACTCGCAATTGGAGTAGATTCTGTGAAGGCCCTCGTACTTGACCTTGTATCGTCAAGTCAATCTCGACACATTCTTGCGAAGCGACCCCTTTGGCCCACAACACATTTTAATGTTTAGTGTAGATTAATCAAGTGGGTGCACACCTAGTACAATGCCAAGCGTAATATCCACATAATGTCTCGTCCCATTTAATAAGAAAACTAGATGCTGACTTGAGCAATGCATAGGTTAATAGACAAAAAATCATTTAATAATTGGTAGTTTTCTTGAAAACAAAATGTCGGCTTATTGCTTTTAAAATGATTTTGTTTGTTCCATGTGAGAGGTGTGCACAGGTATGGGTCACCTACGAATCTTAATTGACCCAAACCGATTTTGACGGTTTGGGTTGTGTCATATACGTATTTGGGTCAAAATCGAACCGAACCGAACAAAACTGTTCATGTACGGGTTGAGTCATGGGTTTAAATCTATAGATCTACTCAAAACCGAACTGAACCGATTAAAAATTTTAGAGTTGTTTGGTTTGGTTTAAATACTGTTAATATTGGACTCCAAGTGTTGGAACTGCAAATGTTTTTAATATTAACGGATCATATTTTGTTCATTTGTTTCAGCAAATCTGGTTGTAACAAATGTGGCTTCACCAAAGTTTATTGCAAGAAATTAGTTTGTAGGAAATAGTTGTGATTCAGACTATTATAGTAAATCTCGTTAAAAATATTTTGTTTTAGTTTGTATTAGTCTATTTTATAATACTATGTTAATGGTATTAAATGAATCAATTTTACTATTTTCAGACATTTGATAATATTGTGTTAGTGTAAATAGTCATTTTCATCTTTGAATGTGTAGAGCACTAACAAATTCATTCTCGAAAGATGGAAATTCAAATTTTAGTCCCCGAAAGTGAAAAAAATGTAACAAATTCATTCATCTGTTACCGTTAATGAAAGAGCCTACGTGGCACAGAGGGACGAAAATGTCACAAAAATAATTACCAACATGACTATTGAATACATTGGACCAAAATGTTAGTAAGTTTCCATTGGACCAAAATGTCAATAAGTTTCCATTGGACAAAAATATCCTTCGTGCCAATGATTTGAGAAGACAAACAAATAGTTGTAGCAATGCATGTAAATGGATATACTAAAATTTTAATTTCTATCTCTCAGAACAAATTTGTCAGCACTCTACATATTTAGGAACAAAAATGACTATTTATCCTAAATTGCATTTTACCCTTAAATGAAATGAAATTTGGGATCTAACAAATTTGTCCAATGGAAACTTACTAACGTTTTTGGTCAAATGGAAATTTACTAACATTTTGATTCAATCTATTATGTAGCCATGTTGACAATCATTTTTGTGACATTTTCGTCCCTTTGTGTCATGTAGGCTCTTTCATTAACGGTAATGGACAAAAGTTAACAGATGAATCGATTTGTCGCACTTTTTGCACTTTCGAGGACTAAAATTTGAATTTTCATCTTTCGGGGACGAATTTGTCTGGTCTCTATACATTCAGGGACGAAAATAACTATGTATTCTATTGTGTTAATTATATTGGATATTTAGATGAATCATGATATAAAATAGTAGTTCTAAGACAAAAAAGATCAAATTAAATGGATAACCCGTTGGTCCGAACCGAACCAAACCATTCATGAATGGGTTGGGTTGGGTTTGGTTTCAAAACAAATTCTGAAAACCGAACTGAACTTAACCGATTAAATTTGATTGGGTTGGGTCCTAAATTTGGCTAAATCGATCAGAACCGACCCGCAAACACTCCTATTCCATGCTATCTTTCAGTGTGTGAGTAGAATCTATACTTCAATTTGCGACATGTTGCATGAAAAATCTTCAATTACATGAAAAAATTGGAGCCATTATCTAGATCTAAGTTGCCATGTACATGAAGTTTCCTATAAAAAAAACTATGGAATTTGTGTTTCACTCATAGGTAGAAAATTGGAGCAGGGGGTACTATAAGGTCGAAAACTGCAGCTCAAACCTATGAGCTAATTAATTCTCTGGCCCGGAATGAAAATGAGAGCATCACCATTCAGCCAAAGAGAGAACCAATCCAGTTGTCTAGCAATGATGTCATGCTTGCAGAGCAGAAAATCTCGGCCCAACAACTGGCCAAGTTGACTGAGAAAATTGATAGATTACAAGTCTTTGCAGCTCAAGTTGCAGCCAGCAAACCACATGTCATCTGTGAGTACTGCCAAGGTGAGCATGAATCTAATGTATGTCCTATTCTTGTTGGAGCTGACCCTGTGCAGGTTAATGGAGTGTGGAATGATCAGAAACAGCAGCAGCCATATCAGAGGAATCACAACTTTGTTCCAGGCAACAACTACCAGAGGAACCTTCAAGGAGGAGGGTTAGACTATAAGTCTAACAACTATCTGCAACCTCCTCCCATTCCAACCACAAGTATTTCGGAACTTGAAAAGGTTGTGATGCAGCTGTCAAAAACAACTACTGAGCATATACAAGCCACAAATGCTTTCATCAATGAGACTAGAGCTCACCATAGAAATCAAGATGCTTCCATCCGGAATCTTGAAACCCAAATTAGTCAATTGGCAAAGCAAATTTCTGAAAGGCCTCAAGGACAGTTCCCTAGTGACACAGTGATAAATCCAAGGGAACATGTCAATGCAATCACCACCAGGAGTGGGAAAGTGCTCACTCCACCAGAAAAGCCTAAGGTGAGTAACAAGGAAGCTGAGAAGAAAAATACAGCAGCTGATGCAGAAGAAGAAAAAGCTGCAGAAAATTCCAAGGAGCAAAAATCTGCACCTCCAAAGAAGTAATAGGATTTCTCTCGTTTTGAGAAACCCCCATATCCAGTGCAGACCAAACAGCAAATCCAGAAGCAGCAGTTTGCCAGGTTCTTAGATATGTTTAAGAAGTTACACTTTAATATTCCATTTGCTAAGGCATTAGCCAATATGCCTAACTATGCAAAATTCCTGAAAGAACTTTTGTCTAAGAAACATAAGCTATAGGACTGTGAGACCATAACACTTACTGAAGAGTGCAGTTCCATCATTCAAAGAAAGCTTCCACAAAAATTGAAAGACCCAGGAAGCTTCAATATCCTTATTGCAATAGGGAATATTAATGTGGGAATAGCATTATGTGACCTTGGGGCAAGCATAAATTTAATGCCATTATCAGTTTGTAAGTCCCTTGGTATTTCTGAATTGAAACCCACCAGAGTTTCTCTACAACTTGCAGATCGCTCACTGAGGAAACCATCAGGGGTAATTGAAGATGTTTTAGTCAAAGTGGACAAATTTATTTTCCCTGCAGATTTCATAGTCCTAGACATGGAGGGTGAAAGTGAAATCCCTCTGTTGTTAGGTAGATCATTTTTAGCAACTGCTAGGGCCTTAATTGATGTAGAGCAGGGCAAATTAGAACTTAGGATGGATAATGAATCTGTTGTTTTTAATGTTTTTGATACTGTGAAAAATCCATCTGACAAACATAATTGTTCTAGGCTAGATTTTCTGGATAATGTAAATGCAGGTCAAACAGAGGAAGAAAAACTGGAAACTTAAAGCCAAATGACCATACAAGAAATTGCTGAGGTGCTTGAGAAGAAAGAAAATGCTTTCCCAATTGGAGCACCAAGAGTTAAGCTAAAAGGAATTCTAGAAAAAGTTGTGGAAACACCTAAGAAGAATTGGGGCAAAAAGCTGGAGGCTGCACAATGGGAATACCAAACTGCAGACAAAACACCTGTAACTGCAGGAGAGAATGCTAGGACATGTTAAGAGAAGACCAAGAAATGGTATCACAACAAAATTCGCCAAAAAGAAATTGAGCTAGGACAACAGGTATTGCTCTCCAAATTTCGCCTGAAGTTTCCAGGTAAGTTAAAACTCTGCTGGTCTGGTCCTTTCTTGGTGCAAAAGAATTGTCCTTATGGAATAGTAGAAATCTCTTATTTAGACAAGGACAGGACTTTTAAAGTGAACAAATGTCGGCTGAAGCTTCACTTTGGAGACCGAGTGGATAGAAACGTTGTTTCTATTCCACTTAAGTCCACAGATGATTAACAAGAGGAAGCGTCTAGCTCAAGACGTTAAATGAGCACTTCTTGGAATCCTTTCCAGAAATTGGTTACTGTTGTAAATACACAAGTTTCTTTAAGTCCTTTTTAATTTTGATAGCAGTAGATTTATATTTATGCAAGTTTAAATTTTAGTCATTTAGGTTCCATGCATTTTTAGTTAGTGAATAAAAACAAAAAGCAATTCAAAAAGAAAAGAAAAAGGGCAGCTTAAAGCATGGCGCTACCCGCGCCAAGTGTGGCGCTAACCACGCCAACAGGCGTCCAATTCACGCTAATCGCGTGCTCAGTGGCGCTACTAGCGCAATCAATTCGTGCCTAATACCAAGCATTCATGCTAACAGCGTGAAATCTCACGCTAATTGCGTGAGAAGTTTGAACCAGAGCTCTGCATCTGCATCATTTCACGCTACTCGCGTAGATAGTGGCGCTAACCGCGCCAATTGTTCGAACTCAGGCTTTTGTTTTTCAAGTTCCACGCTAATCGCGTGGATCATGGCGCTAACCGCGCCAAACCTTCATTCATAACCACGCGATCAGCGCCAGTTTGGCGCAATTCGCGTGAAAGTATATATAAAAAAATAATAATAATAATAAATAAATAAATCTGGGAATTGTTGCTATTCATGATGATTTTATGTGGTTTTTCTTGGTCTGATTGTGTCATTTTGGGAGATGAATGGATCATAAATCTGGGAATCCACAGTGGTAAGCCTTGCTGAATGCTAAATACTCTCTGATACTTGTAGCTTGGCTTGCATATTTGATATGAAATTACAGGTGTCTGAGGCCTATTTTGGGTTTTATGTATAATTGATTGTCAACACAGCAAATTATGACCCCAAGTGAACAACAAACAACTTATGTTTTTAAAAGTGAATTAGTCATTGCTGTGTTGAACCAATGTAATGCACTAAATATAGGAATCCTGGGCACATTGTGAAAATGTTGAGCATATTGAGTTTCCCAGATGCTTGTACACATGCTTGCTTTGTTAAAAGCTGAACTGCGCTGTTAATTATTGAACACCATTCACTAATGCACAGTTTACCTGAATTGGTTGCTGAACCACAATGAAAGGAATAAATCTGGGAATTCAGCCCACTGCATCAGGTATATATCTGGAATTTTTTCTAAGTTTCAGGGTGAAGAGATTGAGAAAGACAAGAAGGAAAATGCTGCTGCATCCAGTAGCAAAGTGACAGACCTTTTAATTTTGTTTTATTGTTTTTGTTTTTAATTTTCAGTAATGTACATCACTTTGAGGTTAGTTGTTTTGTTATTTTATTGTTTTAAGTAAGTTTTGTTCGGATTAATGTTTCATTCTGGTTGTGATTTCTCAAATAATGCATACATCATTGAATATCTAGCAGCACATAATCCTTTTCAGTTATTGTTGGGGATAGCAATTTTCTAAATTTGGGAATGGGTGCATATGCATTATTTGAAGAATCACATTCAAGAAACAAAGGATGTCCAACAGAAAAATTTTAGTCATTAGTTTAAATTTTTAGTTAATTATTTCAATAAAGGTTAGAAGCACATCAAATTTTTCAGAATAAAAAGTGAATGGACACAGTAATGGATAGGATTTCTCTGATGAAAGCTTGTGTGAAATGAAATATAGCATGAACTGCATAATACATGAATGGCATTGTGATTGTTGGTATGTGATATGCATGTTGAAGTTGAAATGATGCTTGAAATGAAGTCAGCAGAGATTGACTTGAGTCTAACACCTGTGAGGTTTGAGCCAAAACAGTGGTAAATTTTCTTTCTGAGAGACTCCATTTTCACAGTACTCTAGAACTTGAATTGTTTCTCTGGATGCAGGTGTGAATTGACATGATTA
>PYAF01002590.1:119588-130933 GCA_007407185.1 Glycine tomentella
CAGGGACCTATCTGTCATTTATGAAATTGTCTAAGGACATTTTGGTAATTTCTCCTAGTAAATATCTTACTAAAATATCTAGGGATGCATTGGTCATTTCCAGAATTGTTCAGGGCAAAATTGTCATTTTCACCCTAGGGATATAAACGTCATTTCTGAAATTGTTCAGGGGCGTTCTTGTCATTTTGCCCTAAATTTTACTCTTAGTCATTGTCTGTAATTCCTTAAATTTTGGGGTGTTACAGATCATAGTTGGATGAAAGCACCACACATTACAGATGATTGTGAAATTGGGGTTGAAGAATTCCTTCAATTTACCACCCGAAATGCACCATGTTTGGGGGGAAAATATTTTTGTCCTTGTGTAAAATCTGGGAATGGGAGATGCCAATCATTAAATGACATAAAAACATATCTAATATGTGATGGCATCATTCCGAATTACACAAAGTGGATATGGCATGGTGAATTGCCAAGCATTGAAACAGCGATAGAAACTACATCGATTGATGTAAACAAAGTGGACTGTATAGAAGACAAGATACGCAATCTGGGAGAAGAAAGTTTTTGCCAAACACATGCACATATGTATTCAAAACTAGAGAATGATTCAAAGATCCCTTTGTATTCTGAGTGCACATCCATCACACCGCGATGTTGTCTTTGGTTAACTTGAAGGCCAGATTTGGATGAAGTGACAAAAGCTTCACTGAATTGCTTGTTCTGTTAAAGAAAATGCTTCCTGAAGACAACACGTTTCCCAAGAATCATTACGAAGCAAAGAAGATTTTATGTCCTATGGGAATGCAATACCAGAAAACATATGCATGCCCTAATGATTGCATATTGTACATAAATGAATATTTTGAATTGTGCAGCTGCCCCACTTGTGGGTGCCCAAGATACAAATTCAATGACGATGACGGTAGTCATGACACAAAGTCATTCACCAGTCGTCTGGCAGAAGTTTGTTGGTATCTTCCAATAATTTCAAGGTTTAAGTGATTGTTTGTTAATACAGATGATGCAAAAAACCTTACTTGGCATGCATATGGGAGGAATAATGATGGAGATCTCCGACATCCCACCGATTCTCCTCAGTGGAAGGCAATTGACCATATGTATCCACACTTTGCCAACGACCCAAGAAACCTAAGGCTTTCCGTAGCTTTTGACGGTATGAATCCTTTTGGTAACCTAGCCAGTAACCACATCCTATATTGCTTATGATTTACAACCTCCATCCTTTGTTGTGCGTGAAGCGAAAATACATTATGTTGTGTATGATGGTAGCGGGTCCAAGAAAACTAGGAAATGATATTGATGTGTATCTGGCGCCGTTGATTAAAGACTTGAAACAATTGTGGGTTGACGGGGTTGATGTGTTTGATGGGTATCTACATGAAACTTTCAAGTTGCATGCCATGGTTTTTTGTACCATTAATGACTTTCCAGCATATAGGAATTTGAGTGGATATAGTGTCAAAGGACATCACGGTGAAAAACATACAAGCTTTGTCCAACTAAAACATGGAAATAAGACAATATATACAAGGCATCGAATATTTATCAAACCCTATCACCCATATCGATGATTAAAGAAGGCTTTTTATGGTAGTCAGGAGAAGGAAATGGCACCTACACCATTAGTAGGAAAAGAAGTTTATGATTGTGTCAAGGACATCATGAATGTTTTTGGGAAGACCCAAAAAAGCATGCATCTGACAAGAAAATTTGGAACAAAAGTTCCATATTTTTTATCTTCGATACTAGTCCGATCTGGATGTCAGACATTGTATAGACCTAATGCATGTTGAGAAAAATGTTTGTGATAGTTTAATTGGCACTTGTAATGACCCGTCTCGTCACTACGGTATCACTAACTCAAATCGTGTAATTTCAAATTTTAATAAAAACCCCATTAATTTGATTATGAAAATGGTAGTAAATTTCCATGATAATACAATTATCATATGCATGATACAATTACATATTTGAATATATATATATATATATACACACACACACACACACATTAAACTAGTACATCTCATTTCATCATGTCAAAACTTAATTTAGTTTTACATGCAGTTACACTTGGAAATTTTACATATCTAACACAAGAATTCAAGGAACTAACTAAGAAAGAGTTGATTAACAAAACACAACTCATTCCCAAAAAGAACTCTAACGTCATTATGTCGGCTTGGCGGCTCCAACCAAAAAGAATCTCCTCCAGAGTCACCTAATGCTGCTCATTTGCTCACACAAATGAAAGTTCGCAATCATCACTGGTACCAACCACACGGTACAAAAACAAATGTAAGGGTGAGTTTATTATACATAAGCAACAAGCATCAGGTGACAATAATTAGTAAAGAACACAACATTAACAACCACACTCATTCTCAGTAATTCATCAACAATTTATTTCACAAAACAAAATAATCATGCTCAGAATGATGCATGCACCTAACTCAACTCTCAAAATGCAATGTGGTACCATCCTCATGGAAATAGCCTCTCTTAGGTAAATGATCCAGTAGCTAATTGAGGTCACCCTGTCGTGCACTGGTCGCTTCCCCCCATGGTGATCAACCCTGAGTCTCAAGGGAGTTCCAAACAGAGTGATATGCCCCTAGTACCCTCGATACTTACTGCCACCATTCTATTTCCATCCATGCAATTATGAAGTATGGAGCATGGGCACCATCAATGCATGACCTGGCTAAGAACAAATCCTTCCCCGCAAGGATATAACCATTCATGCACCCCCATGTACATACACAACACCCCAATGTGGGCTCACCGATACATTGATTGTGGCTAGGATACAAATCTTTCCCCATAAGGATAACCAATCTGTCACTGCACCCCACGTGTACATACACAACATACAACCATGGGCACCATCAATGCATGACCTGCCTAGGAACAAATTCTTCCCCACAAGGATAACCAGTCATGCACCCCCATGAGTATCTATGTATATCCACATCATACAATGACATTGTTCATATCAACATTATCTCTCATCAATGTCATCATCAACATCCTCATCATGTCATCTCAATATCATCAATAACATCAACGTCATTTTATTTCAACATCATCATCATAACACCAATATCATCTCATTTCAACATTATCAACGACATTATCAATATCTCATTTAAACATCACCAACCACATAGACATTATATCATTTCATTCACAATCCATATTACCACGAGATTGGTATTTTAGGAAAATTCTAAATTAAAGAGGAGGACTACAATATAGAAAACATATTCTTATGCCCATTTAAAATTTAATAAAGAATTAAATAGGAAAACATATTATAAAATTTTGGACAGAGTCTCCTCTGTAATTAAGACTTTTCCCAAATATCCAATCATTACAACAACATCAGTCACAATTTTATCCATCAATAACAAATTCATCACATCCCATTAGTTAAAAACACAGTTTTTCTTGAAAACAAGCACACAACAAGAACAAACATACATCAATAATAAATATATCACATCCCATTAGTTTAAAACATAGTATTTCTTGAAAACCAGCACACAGTAGGGACAGGCAAATATTTCCATAGTTGAGCTCCCTGTCCCCCAACTATGGTGTCAAAACTATAACCAAAGAATAAACTCCCCTTACCTAACTAGAAGTTCTCCTATTAGCGTCTCCTAGCGTTGTTTTGAGACCCCTCAAATTTGTGTGCTTTTGCCCAAACACAGAGCTCTATATACCAAATCGAAGACAATTTAGTATAGATTTCAAAAACAAGGCTAACATTAACATTCGGGGTCAAATACCCACTCCAATTTAAAAAAGGGGCTAAAATGGTGTTTTTGGGAGTCCACATCAAAAGGACATCATTTTGAAATTTCGTTCACACCAATGCGACCAGGGCTCAATGAAGGTCACAAAAATGACATCAATATTAAAAAAGGAAACTTTTACAACGTCTCATTTTCAAAGGGTTTTCAAAGGAAGTATAAAAACACCCAATAATGGTACTCGAATTACAAGAGATATCAAGAGAGGCTTCAAACTAGCTAAGAGAAGACAAGGAAACCATGATTACCTCAAAGAAACCAAGACATGAGGATTGGAGGCTCCGTTCTCTACCGAATCCTTGAGGTGAGTTTTGAAGATTTTTCTCTGATTAAAGTGTTCCTCTTCATGTGGTGGTCCAACGGCAAGAAACGGTGGCTCGTGGCGGTCACCGGTGATCATGGGTGGTGGAGGAGGATGGTGGGGGACTTTGTTGCTGTTTGGGGAAGAAGAAAGCATGAAAAATTGTGATTTCATGTTGTTGCATGTTTTTAAAACCGACTTGACTCGCCCAGGCGAGCCAAAATCCCTACCAAAATTCACCTGGATGAGCTGACCCAATTTTAAAATTTCTGCTTCTGTGAAAAATTAATTTCTTGCGCTTCAAATGTGGGTTAGGAAAATACCTTTAAAATTTGAGGGCGATCCAATGGTTAACCAATCCAGAATGGTGATTTTACTAAACGGGTTTTGGGTCTAACTCGGAATCACTCTTTTCAACGTAGCTCAAACAAACTCCACATAACTTAACATCCACACAAACAATTGCACAAGGATAATTTACACAACAATTCAACTAATCTAAACTAATCAAATAATCAAATAACAAAAAAAATACATCAAACATCTATTTTCAGTTATCAAAATTTAAGGGTGTTACAACACCTTGCTTAATATTAAAGGGAAGACAAAGGATAATTTGAAATCTCGTCTAGATTTGGTTGACATGGGTATACGACACCAATTGCATCTAATTGAGCAAGGTCGACAGATGTATTTGCCCCCTGCAAGCCACACTTTGTCAACAAGAGAAAAAACAACAATTTTGTCAATGTTTGCGGAGTATAAATGTCCCACAATAAAGAGCCTTGTATTTGTCACAGAGCTAAAATTGGTAGGGTTGAAGTCTCATGATTGTCATGTGTTGATGCAACAAATATTGCCTACTACAATTCGCGGTATATTGCCTGAAAAATTTAGGGTTGCAATAACTCGTTTGTGCTTCTTGTTTAATGTTTTTTGTACCAAAGTCATCGACCCGAAACAATTGGATGATTTGGAGAACGAGGCTACCGTTGTTCTTTGTCAATTGGAGATTTTTTTCCTCCATCTTTTTTTTGACATCTGGTTGAGCGCTACATGAAAGTGTTAAAAGGTTATACCAAGAATCAATACCGTCCAAAGGCTTCCATTGTTGAAAGATATGTTGCCGAAAAAAGTATTGAGTTCTGTTCTAAGTACATTGATGCACTTAAACCTATTGTGATTCCAGAAACCCATCATTGGCTGTCAGGGGTAAGGGTACACGAGGATACAATGTATGCACATTTAGTCGACAACAGGTTTAACAAGCACATTTGCATATTTTGAATAACACCAAAGAGGTTTCTACTTACATATAAAGTAACAAACAATATTTGAAAGAGTGTCACCCAAGAATGAACTTCATGAAGGTGTTGCAAGAACATAATAGAACTTTTGTTACCTGGTTTAAAGACAAATTATTTGTGATGATAGTGTCTCAAAGACGTTAAGATTGTTAGCTGTTAGCCCGAATCTCAATGTCCCCACTTGGAAGGGATACGATATCAACAACTATTCCTTCTACACAAAATCACTAGACGATAATAGTAATGTTCAGAACAGTGGGGTCAGTGTTGACACAGCTTCTGAGCACTTTTGTGGTGCATCTGATAACAACCCGATTCGAGCTACGATGCCTTACTTTGGAGTAACTCAAGAAATATGGGAGCTTGATTATACTGCATTCAAAGTGCTTGTGTTCAAATGTCAATGGGTAAACGAAAACACTGGTGTGCATGAAGATCGATTTGGATTTACGTTAGTAGAACTTGATAAGGTCAGTTACAAGGATGGGCCTTTTATAATGGCAAAACAAGCCAGACGGGTCTTTTATATCCAGGATCCGTGTGATGCAAGATTTTCTTTGGTGTTACGTGGAAGAACATCATGCGTCAGTCACCAAAATGATGAAACTACGGTTGATATTAGTGAGATGCCTGCTTTCTCAACACGAATGCCTTCCATTGTTGAAGACCATGAAGTTGACGATGAACATGCAAATCGTGTTGATCATGATGAAGGTTTATGGGAGAACATTCATACGTAACTGCGTTATATTCAAGTAATGGTTTTAAACATTAATAATAAACAATGTCGTATCGCTTCAAAACAATTAAACTATGCTAATTCTATAGCACATGATTAACCTAGGTCGACTCAGAGACACTATCAATATGGTTCCAACTTCAATTCACCAATAAATAATAGGGGATTTTTGTCAAACAGTTTGCATGCGATAAGTGAAAATTGTGAAAACACAAACTAAGATTGAAGAACAATGCAGAAACTAACAAAATTGATAAGTGTTGGATATAGGGGAAGTTGCAACAAGAATCAAAGAAAGAATGAAGAAAATCTTGATGATTAGCGTAAAGCTATTTTTTCTTTATCATGCCCAATCAAGTATGAAGACATGTGCAATTTGTTTTGAAGGTTCCTTTGCACGAAAGGCAATTGAGCTGCGTCCCGGTGTATTCATCGAGGGGAAGGTGCTAAATATAAGTTTGATTCAAGTACATTGCTTTGTGATCCTTGCATTGCTATTTGCATGTCTCATTGAACTTACATACATAGGTGCTATCAAAAATTGAAAGCTACTAAATGATTTCAAAAGAAAACAGATTCTCATGGCTATGTTTTTTGAAAATGAAAACTTACTATTTTCATCGATTACACAGTGTTTTAATCGATTAGATGCTCTTGTTCTAAATCTAGAAAAGCCATGAAGAACACTTTAATCGATTACATAGTGTATTTTGGAAAACATACACTTCTGCTTTAATCGATTACCCTTTATCGTAATTGATTACATAGGCATTTTAGAAAACTCCGCTTTTCTACTTTAATCAATTTCATTGCGAAATAATTGACTATTTTGTTCATAATCATTTTCCAGATTACTGAGGAACAATTTAATCGATTATTCAGTTATTTTAATCAATTACATATGGCAAATAATCGATTACACTAGTAGATTAATCGATTATTGTCATCGAAATCAGTAGTTATTTTTAAAGCCTTTGTAAGTTAGTTCTTTATATATAGAACTTGTGCAAATTATTTAATACATCTGAGTGACTTACCAAAAAGAAACAAAGCTTTCGAAGTGTTCAAGAAACTGATTTCCTTGTGAGTAACACATCTTGTGAAGATCAAGATTTCTGAGTTTTTTTTTTTTATGTGCTAAAGAAAAGAAGTTTTCAAGATATTGATTATGAGAAATAGATTTCATACTACCTGCATTGTGTGGTAATCTTATTTCGTTTTCATTCATTCATACATGAAGGATCACAAGTAGTGTTTATCTTGAATCATTCTTTTTAGATTTTCTGAGAAGTTTGTTTTGTTGTGTTGTAATATTTCAAATTGATTCCTTGTAAAGCATTCTAGAGAAGGGTTCTCTAGGTTTGAAGATTTGAGTAAGTCTCTCAAGATCTTTGTGACTTGTATTCTAATATTGTTTTAGAATTCAGGATCTTTGTCTAGTGTTGATAGAGATTGTCACTTGCTATGCTTGTACAAGAATAATTTGATATAGCGAAAACTCTAACCTAGTGTTGGTTGGAAGACACTGGATGTAGCCTCCATGTTTGTGAGGTGAACCAGTATAAATTATTGTGTGATTGTTTCTTTACCTGTATATCTTTCATTACTATTGTTTGGAAATCAATATATGATGTGTTGCAAACACATCTTAGTTTTAGGATAGTTTTAGGTTATAATTTAGTTAAATAATTAAGAAAATAGATTAGAATAGGTTAGTTTATTATTAAGTTTGATTTAATCTCATATCATTACCATTTGTGCATTTTAAGGCTTAAAAGAGGAGAATCAAGGCAAAAGAAGGAAGAAAACAAGATTCAAGGTCTCGTGCGGACCGCGCCGGATTCCGCGCGAGTCGCGCGAAATGCATAACAACAGGCCTCAGATTCGAACAAGCCACGCAATTAGCGCCACACTCCGCGCCAGTAGCGCCAGATGCTCAAAGGCCAACCTTCCAACTCGAAGAAGTCACGCGACTCGCGCCATGGCCACGCTAACCGCGCCACTTATTCGAAGCCTCCGCGCGGATCGCGCCACAGCCGCGTCATCAGCGCCAGAAGTTCAGCATCAAGCCATTCAGCTTGAAGACTCCATGCTATTAGCGTGGAGTTCCACGCGATCAGCGCCATCCATTCTAGCAGTCCACGCGATCAGCACAGGACTCCGCGCAGGTCGCACCACAGAGATTCTGTTTCCTGATTTAGATTTACCTGTTTTGAATTTTGGCACTGTTTTAGGATTTGTTACCTTAATTAAATTATTCTATAAATATAAGGCCTCTGAGGACTAAAGAAAATCATCCATTATTCATCCATGAACCATCTATCATCCAGAAACACTTCTACAAATCTCTGGAATTCAAGAATCAAGGCTAGGGTTTCAACAAAACTATGAATTATTCAACAGCTTTTGTCTTCTTCAGGCCTATGGCAGGCTAAATCTTGTATTGTGGAAAGGCCATGAACTGATGTGAACTCCTCTGTAACTTAACTGGTATTGAATGAGAATTTCTTGATTGTTTTGCTTTAATCTGTTCTTTATTATTTTATTCTTATTTGGAATTGGCCATTCTAATTAAGTATTAAGGGTTAGGATTCACAATGGGAAAGTTGAGATTCTAATTTCTGACCTTAGTAAAGTAACAGTTGTTCATTACCTAGGGATAGGGATGCGTGGCTGCAGAACTTATAATATGGTCTTTTAAATGCTTAACTTGATAGACTTCACTAAGGAATTAGGTTTTCGATTCAGGTTAAAGGGTTAATTCACTAAGAGATTAGCTAAAGTAGGAAAGATTTATTCTCTGAACAATCAAAAATAGGCAAACCATATGTTATAGTCTTTTACATGCTTGATAGGAATCACTAAGGAATTAGGGTTATTGTCAAAGGATTAAACTGCTAAGGAATTAGGGTTTACTAAACTAGGAAAGATATATCATTTGAGTGAGCAAACTTGATAAACCAGTTAAGTGAAAGTGGTAGGAATCAAAAGGGATTGTGCCTGACCATAATTTTTCTTCTATTGGTAACAACTCTATTTAATTTACTGCATTTAGTTCTTTAAATTCTGTTTTATATTCAACACTTCAACCAACTCAACAACAATTCTTTTAAAATAATTTCTTTTTACTTCCAATTACTGAGGCTTATAATTACTGTGAGTTTCACCCCAATCCCTGTGGAGACGATACTCTACTTACCTACTTTTATTACTTGAAACGAGCGGTGCACTTGCCGTGTTCGCAACAAGTTTTTGGCGCCGTTGCCGGGGATTGGTAAACGGATTTTTACAGTAATTTTTAATCTTGTGATTGGAATTTTGTTACTAATCGCTTCTCAAGTTTATGCGGGGTTCAGTTAGTTCTGAGGTTTTCAGTTTGATCCAGAAATAGAAAGAACAATCCGAAGGAGACTAGCTAGACAAAGAAGGAGAGAAGCTGAAAATTTTGACTTTGATTCACTTCCTGAATTAGAGTCTGAAGCAGAGATGGCTGAAGAACAACCTAACCAGCCAAGACGGAGACCGGAAGATGAACTAATGAAGGATATTCTGGCTCCTATGTTCACAAGACCCAACTCCAGCATTGTGAGGCCACCAATACAACCTAATCATTTCGATATAAACCCTTCATTGATAGCATTGGTGGAGTGCAGTCAGTTTGGAGGAGAAGTCTTTGAAGATCCACATGAATTCATTGACAGATTTCTCAGAATCTGTGACACTATCAGACACCAAAGGGTCTCAGATGACACAGTGAGATTAAGTCTATTTCCCTTTGCTGTTAAGGGAAATGCGTTGAGATAGCTGAATAGACAAACATCCAATAGCATCTCAACTTGGGAGGACTTTGTTTCAAGATTTTTTGCAGAATACTTTTCCATGGATAAATATAACCAGTTGGTGAACGAAATCACCAATTTCACTCAGAATGGAAGAGAATCCCTATGTGCTGCTTGGAACAGATTCCAAGAATTAATCAGGAGGTGTCCACAATATGATATGCCTGTAGGTAAGCAGGTACGTATATTCTTTAATGGTATGACTCCTGAAACTCGTATGATCGTTAATGTTGTAGCAGGGGGTACTATAAGGTCCAAAACAGCAGCTCAAACATATGAGCTTATCAATTCTTTGGCCCGGAATGAAAATGAAAGCATAACACACCAGCCAAAGAGAGAACCAATCCAGCTGTCCACTAACGATGCAATGCTTGCAGAGCAGAAAATTTTGGCACAACAATTAGCCAAATTGACTGAAAAGATTGATAGATTGCAAGTTTCTGCAGCACATGTGGCAGCCAGCCAACCACATGTTATCTGTGAGTACTGCCAAGGTAAGCATGAGTCTAATGTTTGCCCTATTCTTGTTGGAGCTGACCCTGTGCAGGTTAATGGAGTTTGGAATGAGCAGAGGCAGCAACAGCCTTATCAGAGAAACTACAATAATTTTGCTCCGGGGAACAACTATCAAAGGAAATTCCAAGGAGGTGGCTTAGACTACAAATCTAACAACTACTTGCAGCCCCCCTATTCCCAACAAGGAACCTTCGAAGCTCGAAAAAGTAGTGTTGCAGCTGTCAAAAACAACAGCAAAATTTATAGCTGAAACCAGAGCTCACAGAACAAACCAAGACGCTTCCATCAGAAATCTAGAAAACCAAATTGGTCAACTTGCAAAACAGTTGGCTGAGAGACTACAAGGCCAGTTCCCAAGTGACACAGTGATAAACCCAAGGGAGCCATCACAACTAGAAGTGGTAAGGTATTGACTACACCAGAAAAACCTGAGGTGAGTAGAAAGGAAACAGAGAAAAAGTATGTAGCAGCTGATACATCAAAAGAAAAAGCTGCAGAAAATTCAGAAGAACAGAATTCTGCACCTCAACCAAAGAAGTGGGACTTTTCTCGCTTTGAGAAGCCTCCATATCCGGTGCAGACCAAGCAACAACTTCAGAAGCAGCAATTTGCCAGGTTTTTAGACATGTTTAAGAAGTTACATATCAATATTCCATTTGCTGAGGCATTAGCTAATATGCCCAACTATGCAAAATTCATGAAGGAACTTCTATCTAAGAAGCATAAGCTGCAAGATTGTGAAACCATAGCACTCACTGAGGAGTGCAGTGCAATAATTCAGAGGAAACTTCCTCCTAAATT
>PYAF01002590.1:139876-154642 GCA_007407185.1 Glycine tomentella
TAAACAACATATAGTAATTTATGGAATATAAACAACATATATATTGTCCCTAATCAAAATAATTCATGGAATATAAACTAAATCCTTAAATTATCCTTTAGAACCTTGTAAATTGATCAAGTTATTTTCTACTAAGATCACTATCATAATCCTTTTGTTAATTATTTTTTTTTCCATGACCTCTTAATTCCTTAACTTAAACCATCTTAAACCATCCCAATAATAGCTTTTGCATATACTTAAATTTAATCTATCAAAACTTCCCTCACCTTTGCTTTGGATTTTAATCTACCTTGGCCTTAAACTCCCTTGCACCTTCCCACGTGATCCTCTCCAAAGATGGTTGTTGTGATTTTAATTTTGGTGGAGTTTGAAAAGGATATAGAAAGTTGGTTTTTAGAAAGCAAGAGGGTCCTTGGGGATGGCACGACTATCTTAGGAAAAAGATTTGAAAATGTTTGTTTAAAAAGGACAAAGCTTTAGTCACTTGTTTATTGAATTGGTGAAGCATCCGTAGCTTTCCTCTCCTATGCCACCGATTCCCCCCCCCCCTTTTTATAATCCTAAGCTTATGTCATCTTTCACTAATAATATCTACATATGTTCATTTGTAATTGGTTAGCCAATAATATTCCTCCAACAAGCTTACAAGTACAAAAGATTATTAACTCCCCTTAGCCTCCAATTTTTCACGTGCTTACTCCAATTTGGAAGAGCCATCCGTAGCTTGTTTTTCTTCTTATCATCTTTGGCTAATTCAAAGTCATATAGAGAGTCAATGAAAATTAAGGGAGACTTTTCTACCATTTACACCAACCAATCATAAGAAGTTGGACTTTTCTTCATTTCTAGCTTCCTTATCCTATTGGCCCTCATCTCCTCCACGATTTTGCTTCAATTTGTGACACCAATTCATTCTATTTTTTCTTCCACCATGGATTGCCTTCCCTTGAGTTAGATTCCCTCCTATTTATTGCTTATTCTCCTTGTCCCCCCATCATTGACTTGGACTTCCCTTTAGTGGCTCCTTATTGGTTGCTAGCTTGACTAATTTTCCTCCTTGTTTCCTTATCTTCACGTGGTTCCCCCTTCCAAGCTGTCCTTGGTTTCTTATTTCTTCCATCTAACCGTAGCTTATTGTGTTTGTGCCAAATAGTTATTGATTTTTCTCCAAATTTCTCCAAAAACCCGTATTAATAAAATACTCATTCTGAATTGGTTCACCGTTGGATCTTTATAGAATTGTAAAGGCATATTCCTAGCTTAAATATCTAGCTTTTGACCGTTGGGATCTTTGAAATAAGGCCTAGAAATGTATACGTGTTCTGCCAAAGTAGACAAAATAAAATTTGCTTAAATATCTCTTAAGCATTTATTATATATTCTTCTTGTCTCCCTTTGTTCTTATCTTATCTAGCATTTATGGGAGATTCTCCTTATCTTCTTGACTTAGTCTATCCGTTCTATTCTCTTAATGAAGGCTTCCATATTACTTTTCTTCCTTGATCACACGGCCAAGACTTATTTGCATAGCAAACTTTACAAAATTTTCCTTTTTACTACATGTAATGGTATCAAGCTATTTCCTTATTGGTCCGTTTCACTTTTAATTTGTAAAATTACTAATCCGTCTTAATAAATTAGTCTATTTATCCCATAATTAAGAGAAAACTCCATAGATTATATTTACACTTTTCTTATAATTTTCTGATACCTGAGGTTGTCTAGATTAGGCTCTTTTCAAATTATCTTCCAAAATTTCTAAAAATTACTATTTAGGATTTTCTGCCCCTAATCATGTTAATAATGTGTTGACTAACGGTATTCTATCCTATACTCAGGTTCCCGAAATTTTCTAAAGTCATCTTGGTCAGTTTTGACCCAGGGGCATTTTGGTAATTTTGCCCTTCACCCTAAGGGTAAAATCGTCATTTCCAAAAATGTTTAGGGAAACTCTGTAATTGTCACCCTAAGGGTATTCTGATCATTTTTTAAACATCCCAGAGTATTTATAAAATTTCCTCCTTCATATATCTTACTAAAATGTCCAAGGGTAATTTGGTCGTTTTAGAAATGTCTAGGGGTATTTTCGTCATTTTCCCCAAATCCTTCTGTACTGCCTCTAGTTATCATTTTACCCCAATATTTGGCTGTGATTCCAAAATTTTGGGGTGTTACAAGAGGCAAGTAAATTTTCTTACCATCGGACCTAGAATGTAACTGCTCACGTATACCCATCTCAGCAAGATCCTGACGAGTGTTCAAACCATCCTTTGTCCTGCCTTGAATGTTAAGCTACTTGTCGATGATACTGTCACACACATTTTTGATACAAAAGGAGACTAACCTGACTTCTCTCTTATCTAGCATTACTTTCAGACCCAATATAAGAACCAATTACAAATTTAACCTAATAAAAGATGTCCTATTTATAATAGTGCGCGCACTCCCTCACATATTAACCTTAATGACTTTACATAAAGCCTAAAATAGAAGATAAACATCAAAACCAAATACAGGCCCAATTGATTGTAAATGACTCAATAATTATGTCTAGAATTTCGTCTTCAAATTCCATCCTAGTTTTCACAATGATAGAAGCCACAACTCAGATGTTGAAGAATGAAATTAGACTTATAGATAATTCTCTTAATTAGCTTCCTAATGCATCAAAAATTCATCAATCAAATTACCATAGCTCAAACTACAACCAAAATAAGTAAGAAAGGTTATCACCAACAAAGCCACAATGCTTCAACAATTTCCAATCTGGTTATGCTTATTCTATATTTGGCTTGTTCTGTTTGTCAATTGAAACCATCCTAGGTTTGCATCAATTGTCCAATGGTCTTTTTTCTGTTAATTTGAAAAATGAATCTACAATAGAATGTTATGCATGTTCAAACTGGTAAGTAAAGATGTGTTATAAATGAAGAATCCTCTTTGTAGTGGCTTATGAGATCAAGACAGATATAAAGAAAGAATTACAAGATTAGCCAATGATAAAGTACTTAGTAATTTGGATTTCAAATGCAACTTGAAGTAATTAACTTTTGATATTATAACATAATTTTGAAGTAATTA
This sequence comes from Glycine tomentella, assembly GCA_007407185.1. Lineage (NCBI taxonomy): Eukaryota > Viridiplantae > Streptophyta > Magnoliopsida > Fabales > Fabaceae > Glycine > Glycine tomentella. Next base: position 142,961 of record PYAF01002590.1, read on the forward strand.
ACACAACCACTAGACAAATTATGAAGGATTGATGGAAGGTCTTCAGTCAAACTGTTGTATTGCAAGTATAAAGAATGTAAGGTGCATACATTCATGAAGGACTTGAAAACATCACCTTGAATTTATTAAAGGAGAGGTCAAGGTGCTAAAGTGAATTCAAGACAATGCCAAAAGGATTTGATGATGTGGGACCCTCCAAGAAGTTACCTCTAAGGTCAAGGTCAACAAGGTTTGAGGGTTGGCCTACGACACAAGAGAAGGCTATTTATCTTCCATCCATAATGCAAACATCTTCAAGCCATACAGGGAAAATATTTGCTAAAGATCACTTTAATACTTTGCTTGATGCTACAAAACTATGAGAAGATGGTAAAATTTTACTCCTACTCAAACCAATAACTTTAGTTCGAAGTCATTTTCATCATGACTTTCTTTTCCATCTAACTACCTACTCAACCAAGCAAACCCATTATCTTATAAATTATATACACAAATATTGTGCAAACCATGATTTAACTAGAAAATAAGCTTCCCTTTATTAATGGAATCAAGAGCCACTATTACTATAGTATATACATAGGAATTACTGAAGCAATATTTGGACTTTAAACACATCAGTTGGTACCAACACACTATGAACTATACCTTGTGATGTATGGGAGCAAACAGAAATCAAAAGGACAACTGAATGCACAAGGCTCCCACCTGGTGGGCTCTAAAGAAGATAGAAATACAAAACTTTGGTCAATTCAACACAAAATGGTACATTGAGTCCAACCTATTCAATTATAATATCACATTCAACCTATTCGTCACACAGAAAAATGCTAATGCAGAACCATATCTAACTTGCGACAACAATAGCATTGGAAGTTTGAGATGTTAGTTGATACCAACCTAGGATGGAGACGCGTGGTTTGCTTCAATTGCAACCGAGAGCGAGGTTAGGGATGACGCTTGGGATGAGGTAGCAAGAGCGTCGTTTGCTTCAACTCTGGAAGATGGTGAGATTGAGGTCGCGAGCGTAAAAGCTGAGGTTACGGATGCAAAATGGCTAGTGAGTATGAGAGTTAAGGTTAGGGATGAGGGAAAAGAGAAGCGCGCGATAGTGGTGGTATTTGATTTGGGTCCAGATGTGTTACAATAACAAGAACAACATCGGTTTTCATTCAAAAACCGATGTTAAATAGTACACCTTAAAATCAGTTTCATTAAAAACCTAAAAACTGATGTTAACCAGTCCACCTTAACATCAGTTTTCTTAAAAAGAACTTAAAAACCGATGTTAACTAGTTCACCTTAACATCGATTTTCTTAAAAAACTTGAAAATCGATGTTGACTAGTTCACCTTAACATCGGTTTTCTTAAAAAACTTGAAAACTAATGTTAATAAGGACTAGTTGACATCGGTTTTTAAGTGTTTTTAAGAAAACCGATGTTAAGTTGCTCCTTTTAATTACGAATTTGCCATCACGTTTTCGTTAACATCGATTTTTCAGAAAACTGATGTTAACATAGCGATGTTAAAAGCTATTTTTTTAGTAGTGTGAAAAGAACAATAATTAAAACAAGTTACCACTATGCGCCCCAAAGTTCCAAAAAAATGTTAAGTATTAATGGGCGTGAGAGGTGGCAGCAACAACGGCAGGAAGGTAAGAGACCAAGACAGCCTGCTTGAATAATATGGCGTTATAGTGTTTATACTTTCCATTGTTTTTTAAATAGGAAAAATATATTAAGAGTACCAGAGGTACCAAAAGCAGGATATAATCAAATAGCAATTTGAATCAGTCTCTCAATTAGAGGTACCAAACAATTACAACACACAACCCGTGAGTGGTACCAAACAATTACAACACGCAACAATCAGAATACATTCCAACCTTAATTAATATTCCAAATACAATGGCCTAGCTTCAAACAAGAACGACTAAAATACGTGGTTGTTTAATACCATCAATCAAACATGCTAAGACCCAAGAATGGCATAGTCACTCAATACTATAAAATAAAATAATGGTAATGGATTCCAGGAGGATGGATGCGAGACCAACATATATACCCTCGCCCACATTATTAAGTTTCAAATAGGCATTTTATCAACCACTTAGTGAGTAAGAACAACGAAAGCACATAGCAAACACACATTCATATAAACATCGATACATTGACCTTCAAATGCTAATGCAAAAACAGAGATAGTTGCCACATGTTTAGACATTAACACATTCATTGGGTACAAGAAACCTACTAACCTAGGATAGAGAGACGATGCCGAATTTGAGGTCACGAGGTACGCTTCAAGTGCGAGCGACAGAGAGTGAAGTAGCAGGTGGAAGAACAAGTTACTAGCTGCAAAATCGCAAGTGAGAGAGGGAGATGAAGTTTCTGTACTTGGTGAAGGCACACGCGAAAGTGAAGGAAGGGTGTTTAATTTAGGGGCCAGATGTCTTTTATATCAACAACAACAACAACATTGGTTTTCATTGAAAAACTGATGTTAACGTACGACTGTTAACATCGATTTTTAACATTTTTTAAAAAAACCAATGTTAACGTGTTCTTGATAACATCGGTTTAAAAATGTTAAAAAAACGATGTTAACAGTCGCACGTTAACATCGATTTTTCTTCAAAAAGTTAAAAACCGATGTTGACAGTAACACATTAACATCGTTTTTCGAAAAACCGATGTTAACAAGAACATGTTAACATCGGTTTTTAAGAAAACCAATGTTAACCGTGTCTGGTTAATTGCAAAATTGCCATCGCGTTTTCGTTAACATCGATTTTTAAAAAAAAAAAAAAAAAAAACTGATGTTAACGTAACGATGTTAAGTCTAATATTTCTAGTAGTGAAGGCCAAACGTGACTCGAAGGGTAATATTGAAAGATACAAAGCTATACTTGTTGCCAAAGGTTTCACTCAAGGATGGTATGGACTATAAAGAAACCTTCTCTTTAGTTTCTAAGAAGGACTCTTTTTTAGAATTGTGTTGGCTTTGGTGGCTCATTATGATTTAGAGATTCACTAAATGGGTGTAAAAACTGCCTTTCTAAATGGTGACTTCGAGGAAAGGGTTTATATGAACCAACCTAAAGGGTTTGTTTCTACTGTAAAGGAAAATATGGTGTGTAAATTAAAGAAGTCAATATATGGAAAAAAAAATAGGCTTCCAAATAGTGGTATCTTAAGTTTAATGATACTATTACGTCGTATGATTTTGTAGAGAACATCGTTGATCGGTGTATCTACATAAAGGTCAGTGGGATTAAATTTGTAATTTTAGTCTGATATGTTGATGATATGTTGATTGTTGCTAATGATATTGCTATGTCACATGATGTAAAGAAGTATCTCTCTAATAACTTTGAAATGAAAGATATGGGTGAGGCATCTTATGTGATAGGAATAGAAATATTTCATGATAGATCACAAGGATTGTTGTGATTGTCTCAAAAAGGATATATCAATAAATTTTTAGAGGATTAAATGTTCAAATTAATATAGGAGGTCAGATCACCTTGAAGTGATTGGCTACTCGAATTCAGACTATGTTGGATGAGTGGACTCAAGGAAGTCTACATTTGGGTACATCTTCCTTTTGGTTGGAGGAGTAGTGTCATGGAAAAGTGCAAAACAATATGTAATTGTCACTTCTACCATGGAGGTTGAGTTCGTGACATGCTTTGAACCCACAATTCAAGCATTGTGATTGCAAAATTTTACTTCAAGGTTTGGTATTGTCGATAGTATAGCTAGACCGCTGAGGATTTAATTGTGATAACTTTACAGCTATCTTCTTCTCTAAGAATGACAAATACTTTAAAGGAGCAAAACATATGAATTTAAAGTATTTGTCAGTTAAAGAAGAAGTGCAGAAACATAAAGTGTTCATTGAGAATATTGGTACAAACTTAATGACAGCGAATTCGTTGACTAAAGGTTTACCACCCAAGACATTTATTTTCCATGTTGAAAGGATGGATGTTATGGATAAGTCTTTGTTAACGATGTGGCGTAATGTATATATATACATTATATTTGTAATGCTCGTACTATATGACACTTTTGAATTCAATTATAATTGTTTTTGTTTATCTTGTCATTCACATTATATGATATACATTATTGTTTTAATGAGATGACATTATTGTGTCTTAGAAAGGACTATAAAGACACATATTACAATATTAATTAAAGTTAAGTTGAATTGGATGATTTGTGATGCATGGAAGGAACCAAGTTGTTTCGATAACTTGCAGCCGCCTTGATCTAATCATTTTAATTCAATAAGGATAGTGACTTGTAATTTCAACATATAGTGCTCACTTAAAGTTTAATATTGAATCTTCAAGTCATCGCATGAGCCAAGTGGGAGAATGTTAGATTATTTTAATCTAATATTGGCTCATGCAATTATAGAATGACTTTAATGAAAATATGTCTAATGTGATGGTTGTTAGACTTAAATGTATTAAAGTCATTGGGGGTTATTTTAGTTTTATTAAAACTAATTCCCTCTCTTCTCAATTCATTAAGGGTAATATTGATATTAAAGAAAAAGGAATTTGAAAAGAGAGTTATGGAAGAAGTTGTCATAAAGTTTGTTTTAAGAAAAGGATAACTTCTCTCTTCTTTATCAAGTTTTCATTTTTCACTTGGGTTTCTATACCATTCTAGAGACCAAGGAAAGGAAGTTAGAAAAAGAGAGAAATACCAACCAGGAAACATCTAGAGTTTTGCATGATAGATCCGGATAAGTCTTCTTAATCCTCTTATAAAATTCAGAATATAATAGTAGAGAAAAGAAAAAAATGTTATCCAAGATTATTTAGTAAAATTTCTTGTATATTGAATTTTAATAAATTACACATGAAAGTATAATTTTGCTAACAAGAATTTGTTCAAAGATTCTAATTACCAATCAACTTTGTTATTTTGTTAATTTTTTTAAGTAATACAATTAATGATATTAATATAATAATTCGAAAGAAAGTTTTTTTTGCAATATATTTGAAGTTTTACAAGTTATAAGTCAACGTATAGTTACAATAATAGTTTTTAAGAGCCCGACCTTTATATATTGACTGAGCTTGACTTTTACTTTTTGGCTTTATACTAATATAATATGCTTTATTTTGCACTCTCGACGCGCATGTTTGGTTACAGAAATCGCTATCAGCTATAGATACTAATATAATAGAGGGGGCACAGCCGCACAAGTTAAAATTATATACAAAATGCATGTATTATGAAGAAAAAAAATGAGGGAGGTACATCAGATTAGGATGTGGTGCTCATTGTTGTGGTAGGTTTGAGTGAGGTGGTCGTTGCATGTTGCGGTGGACGAGGATGTGAATATGAAGGAATATTGAGTTGAGTCATTAGGGTATATTTGGTCGGTCATTTTGGATAATTTCTAATTTCTTTTATTAATTATAAAGTTTTGTTTGATTATTAGGTAAATAATTTTTAAGTAATTTTAACATTTTCTTGAAATGTTACTTTAAATAATAGTTTTTAAAATGCTAGTTTCTAACTTTTAACTTTTAATATTTTATTTTTTTCTATCCTTAAAACATTTATTCAATTTCCTAATTATCTTTTTAAAATATGTCATTTTTCATTTTTGAGCTACTTCAATAGTTATTTTTACTAAATACTTTTAATAAGTTATCCTAAAAATTTTCAGCTATCAATTAGTTTTTTACCTTTCAACTAGTTTTGCCGAACATAGTCTAAGTTGGTGTGTTTATTTGTTATTTTTTATTTATATGTTTATGTTTATGTTCATTAGGTTGGTGTATGTTTATGTTTATTGTTTTCCTTTTATATGTCTTGTGTATAAAATAAATGTTATATGTTAATGTCTAGTAATGTTGGGTTGAGTTAGACCACTAGAGTGTGTTTATGTTTATTGTGTGTGATATATACAAACCTTAACTTACAACAACAACTTTGGGTTATATGTATGTAGGTGGAATGATTTTCTCGGTGTAATGATTTTTGGTGATATATGTTTGCTTTTGTTCACAACTATATGTGACAAAGTAGCCTTAGATTTTAAAATATGTTAACAAAATTTTATTCATTATTAATAAAGTTATTAAAATCATTCTACAAGAAATTATTTGTATCTATAGTTGATAGCAACTGTGGCCAAATACTAATTATACATTATATATTTTCTTATTGAATGATTTTAATAATTATTAATAACTGGGAAAGGTTCATCACATAATTACTTTAACAAACTTTTGGTAAGGGATGAAGATGTAAGTGAAAGATAGCTAAACTACTTTAACAAACTTTTTAATGGGAATGACAACAAGAGTGAGGTGGATTTGGAGGACATTTTTTATTATCTGAATAGAATACTTGTGCGCAGAATTAATACACATAAAGTTAAGGAGGTTTTAAAGAGGGTGAAGAATAATAAAGCTTTGGGACCTAATGATGTCCCTATTGAAGTGTGGAGAGGCTTGGGAGATGTGGCAATAAAATGGTTAACCAATCTTTTTAATAGGATTCTTCAAACAAATAAGATGTCAGATGCTTGAAGGAAAAGTATGTTTGTGCCTATTTAAAAAAACAAGGGAGATATCTAAAATTGTTCAAACTATAGAGGCATCAAGCTTATGAGCCATACTATGAAGTTGTGGGAGAAAGTTATCGAACATCGCTTAAGGAGGGAGACCAAGGTTTTCGTAAATCAATTTGGATTTATGCCAGAAAGATGTACCATGGAAGCTATCTTCTTGATGAGACAATTAATGAAAAGGTATAGGAAAAGAAGAAAGACTTACATATGGTGTTCATAGATCTTGAGAAAGCATATGGTAGAGTCCCAAGAGAAGTCTTATGGTGGACTCCTGAGAAGAAAAAGGTAGCATTAAAGTATGTTAATGCAATCAAGGATATGTATGATAGGGCTACTACATGTGTGAAAGCTTGTAATGGAACATCAAGGTATTTCCCTATCACGGTAGGTGTTCACTAAGCTTCAGCTCTTAGTCCTTATCTTTTTGCCTTAGTGATGGATGAACTAATGAAAGATATTCAAGAGGAAGTGTCGTGGTGTATGCTTTTTGCAGATGATATTGTGCTTATTGATGAGACCAAAGATAGTGTTAATAGGAAATTGGAATTGTGGAGAAACACTTTGGGGTTTAAAGGATTCACGATAAATAAGAACAAGACGGGGAGTATATGAAGTGTGAGTTTTCGCGGGTAAAAGATGGTGATCAAGACACAGTGCATCTACTTGGTCAAGAGGTACCCAAGAAAGATGTTTTTAGATACTTGAGATCAATGTTGCAAAAAGGTGGTGAGATTGTTGATGATGTAAATCATAGAATTAGAGCAAGGTGGATGAAATGACAGAGTGCATTAGGATTTTTGTGTGACCGCAAAATTCTCCTTAAGCTGAAAGGAAAATTCTATAGAATAGTTGTAAGACTGGCAATGCTATATAGAGTGGAATGCTGGCCAGCACATAGGCAACATGAGCATAAAATAGGGGTAGCATAAATGAGGATGTTAAGGTGGATGTGTGGATATACGAAGATGGATAAGATAAGAAATGAGGATATTCAATGAAAGGTATTAGTGGTACCGGTATGTGAAAAGATGAGAGAGCATAGATTGAGGTGGTTTGGGCATGTTATGAGACGGCCACTGGATGCTCCTGGAAGAACAAGAGTTTGTTACTAGGAGCTCGACACAAAGAGAGGTAGAGGTCGACCAAAACTTATCTGGGGAAAGGTAGTTAAACAAGACCTAACGGAGTGGGATATAGATTGGCGGACGATATGTCATGGAGATTTCTTTGGGTGGTCATAACATGTTTGTAATTCTGATGTTTGTTATACCATAAGTTTCAATGCATATTCATGAGTTAGCAGACTGACCACCTGGATAATTTGTGAATTGCAAAGGAACATTATGGCAAGCAGCTAGAAATACAAATAAGTGAATGATAGGTGATTTTTCTAGGTATCAACTCTCTATAGTGATTAAGTGGGTGTAGAATTGTATTGTTTGTTGAGTGTATCTCTTTCATGTTTTCACTTGGTGTGTGTAAGGAGTGATGAATAGTAAGAATGACTGTACAATAGCTGATATTTTTCCAAGCTTTGAGGCTGAAGGTCAAGTTGTGACTTGGGAAACCTTTAAGAGGGCATTTTTGGAGAATTATTTTCCTAAGAATGTTAGAAATAAGAAAGTGATGGAATTCTTAGAGCATAAGCAAGGGATTATGACTATGGCTAAGTTTGAAGAATTGGTGAAGTACTCTCCCCTTTATCAAGGGATTTATATAGTATCATGTTACTGTGCTATTCGACTCTGGTGTGACCCATTCGTTTATATTTTATTCGTGAGTAGAGAAACTTAAACTTTTTATGTCTTCTTTGAATGATGAGCTTGTGGTTGAAACCCCAACTAGTGGGTATGTTTTGATTTCTGATGTGTGTTTGAATTGTTTTGTGGAGATTTCTGATAGAAAATTTTTGTGTTGATCTTATCTGTTTGCCTCTTAGCCAAATTGATGTTATTCTAGGTATGGATTGGTTATCTTCCAACCATGTTTTGTTGAATTGTTTTAAATGTTGGTGTTTGGTAATCCTGAGATGAGTGATAATGAGATATCTATCTCTGTTAACCAAATTTTATCATCCTTGAGAGAAAATGCTCAAGTGTACATGATTTTGTCTAACCTGGAAGTAGAGACCAAGGTTTCTCTAGGTGACCTCCTTGTTGTTGGAGAATTTCCAGAAGTGTTTCCTAAGGATATATTTGGATTACTACCTGGAGAGAGATAAAATTTTCTATAGATTTGCTACCTGGCACTGGACCCATGTCCATAGCCCTTATAGGATGTCTCCTATAGAGTTAGTTGAGCTTAAGAAACAACTAGGAGAGTTGTTGGATAAGTAGTTTGTGAGATCTAATGTGTTTCCATGGGGAGCACCAGTGTTGCTAGTAAAGAAGAAAGATGGGACCATGAGGTTGTGTGTAGACTATCATTAGTTGGATAAGGTGGCGATTAAAAATAAGTATCTTTTTCCTAGAATAGATGACCTTATGGATCAGTTGGTAGGAGCATGTGTGTTTAGCAAGATAGACCTTAGGTTAGGTTACCATCACATCCATGTGAAAGTTTGAGGATATTTTGAAGACTGCATTTAGGACTCGTTATGGTCACTACGAGTATTTAGTTATGCCCTACGATGAGACTAATGCCCCTGCGTGTTTATGGATATTATATGAATAGGATTTTAACCCTATCTTGATAGTTTTGTGAAAGTATTCGTAGATGATATTTTGGTATATTCTAAGACTAGAGAGGAGAATGAGGAGCATTTGAGGATTGTGCTACAGTCCCTTAAGTATTGACAACTTTATGCTAAGTTGTCCAAGTGTGAGTTTTGGTTAGAGAATTTGAGTTTCTTAGGACATGTGATATTCCAAGGTTGTATAGCTGTAGATCCTTCTAAGGTAAAAGTTGTTCTAAAGTGGGAAAGTCCTAAGTCTGTGTTTGAGATTAGAAGTTTTCTGGATTTAGTAGGATATGAACAGAGAATCATAGAAGGTTTCTCCGAGTTAGCCTTACCTTTGACCAAACTGACTCGTAAGGGTCAAGTCTTTGTATGGGACATACAGTGTGAGGAAAGTTTTCAAACTCTTAATAATAAGTTGACTACAACACCTGTGTTAGTTTTGCCAGACCTAGAAAAGCCGTTTGTAGTATATTGTGATGCATCCAAAATGGGTTTAGGAGAAGTTTTGATGCAGGATGGAAAGGTAGTAGCCTATGTCTAGGCAATTGAAAACCCATGAGAGAAACTACCTTACTCATGATTTAGAGTTAGCAGTTGTGGTGTTTGTACTAAAAATTTGGAGACATTAACTGTATGGCTCTCATTTTGAGGTATTAGTGATTATAAAAGTTTGAAGTATTTGTTTACTCAAAAGGAATTAAATATGAAGCAGCGAAGATAGATGGAATTTTTAAAAAGATTATGACTTTGAGCTTAGTTACCATCCTGGAAAAGCCAATGTGATGGCAGATACTTTAAGTAGGAAATCTTTGATGATATCTGCACTGATGATTAGGGAAATGGATCTGTTAAAGCGATTTAGGGATCTTAGTTTAATGTGTGAAACTGCACCTGCAAGTCTGAAGTTAGGAGCTCTGCAAGTTTCCAATGAGTTTTTGAATGAAATATGAAGTAAGCAAAATTCTGATCCTTTCTTAAGAACCATATTAGAAAATATATCCAATGTAGGGAATAGTGAATTTAAGATAGGAACGGATGGTATATTGAAATTAAGGAAGAATTTATGTGCCTAATGTAACATCCCCAAAATTATAAAAATGTGATGATAATTGGATACAAGTATGTTTAGAGAAAAATAACTATATCACTCTCTCCATGAAGTAGAAATTACTAGAAAACCCTTAAGATGAAAAGTACAAAAAATGCCCTTGGACATTTTTGAAAATGACCAAAATACCCCTAGTTGAATGGCATAGTTACCAAAATGCCCCTAGGCCAAAAATGCTCAAATAACTTTAGAAATTTTGTAGAAACTTGATGAAATTATATAATACACTTAACTGACTAAGTATCAACATATTTTGTGACACAAAACTCTAGAATAAAATTTCTACAAATTTTAGAAGATGACAACTTTGAGGCTGTATTCAAGAAAACTCAAGCATCAGAAAAATATGGAAAAATGGTACATAAAATCTATAGAATTTTCTCTTAATTATAGGATGAATAGACCTATTTAAAATGATTTAGTAATTTTGACGGTCAGAAGAAGTATAGACCAATCAAAAACAAGATAAAGATGTAGTCTAAAATGAAAGGTTTATGTATTGCCCTGTATAAGACTGCTTGGAATTAATTTAAACTATCATTGGGATAAATTCTTAGGAACATCTAAAATTCTAATATTCAAAATTTTATTTAAATAAAAGAATTCAAATTAAATTGGATTTCTTTTTAAGAAAATACCATATTGAAACTAGATTTTTATTTCTCATCAAAAAATGACCACATATAGCATGAAATGAAGAAAAATTTGTATTCCTTACCTTTGAGCTTGTCATTCATGTGGAGAAGCATGGAGAATGAGGAAGAAGCTTCTTGAATTTAGCCACTTGGAAGATAAGCCATAAGATGAAAACAAGTGGCAAGACACTTGTATGACATGGATGTAAGGTAACATAAAAATCAAGCCCCAAGATTTCTCTACACTCTTCCATCTTGTACGTGGACATATCTAGACATTATTTCAACAATCCCAACGGTCAAAATTTACATATTTGAGATCATAGTGTACCTTTAAAATTTTAAAGCGATCCAACGGTTAACGAATCCAGAATTAGAATTTTACTAAAATAGGTTTGGGATAAATCAAGAATGAAAGAAAAAGCATAAAAATCTTCCTTGGCAAGCTACTCCACAAAATGCAAGAGAAATGGAGAAACTTCATGATTTTGGACACTTGGAAGCAAAGGAAAAGAAGCTCTAAGATCATGCCAAGTGGTAGGACACTTGGAAGGAAGAAAGAAAGGAAGCCTTAAGATTATAACAAGTGTAGGGACACTTGTAAAGGAATAATGATGGCTTATGAGATTTTTCTCTAAGTAATCATTTCTTCAC
>PYAF01002590.1:156773-167430 GCA_007407185.1 Glycine tomentella
TGAGAGCCAAAATCCAGCCTTGGGTGTGAGAATTGTGAGAAAACTTCCATTTCCTTGAGTTTCCTCAGAGAGTGAGCTTTGGAAGGGAAAGACGCTGGTTTCAGGACACCAGAGCGAGGAGAGAGACTTCTCCAACTTTCCTTTATTGATCTGAGGTAAGAAACTCATACTTTAACCGGTTAATTTGTGAAATGGGGATGTGAGGAATAGTAACCAAGTATTGATAGGGTTGGAATTAGGCTTAGGTTCTTTAGAGAGACGTAGTCAGGAGGTTGTTCTGAGCCATATGGCATGTTGAAACTGAGATTGTGATGAAGTTTAAGTTTGGCTCTGGGAAGGGAGAAGAGTGCGTGAATGAGCAATGTTATGACCTGAATTAACTTAAGTACCTTTACAAAAGTTATTCATAAGGCCAAATAATCGGTGAAAACGTGATTATATATGTGTTTTGGCTGAGTTGAACCAATGTGGGTTCTTGATTCTAGTACAGCTTTGAATTGAGCTGTACAGAGTTCTAAAGGAACTCTGAGACCTTGGTGAGACCGAGGTAGACCATTGAGGGTCAATGTATGGCCTAGTAGAAGCTGGGCTAAGATAAACCTTAGTCAGAGGATTTTGAATTGGTTATGTGTGGAAGGGTGTTTCCTTCCATATAAACGGTTGAATGCCGTTTTTGATTATTTGATTCATGCCTATTGTAGGGCGTGAAGTACAGATCGTTGGTAGAGATCACCACAAGACTAGGGGAGCTGATTCTGAGCTACAACAAGGTAAGCTCAGTGTTCTTGGGGATTGTTTCCCCTGCTTGTGTTGACTACACTCACCTTGGGTGCTTGCTTGATATAATTTGCATGCCTATGCATTATGATGGTGTGATACTATCTATGTGTTGAATGTTGATGTCATGGTTTGATATTTGCTGGCAAATGAGTACTAGCACAACCCTGAGATAGGGTGTGTGATTTGATTACACTGAGATAATGTAAGTTATGTTGCTTATTATGATAATGTTGATTACACTAGTGTAGTGTATTAATGCATAGATTATGTGATGTGATTGCTTGAAATCTACTGGCCAGTAGGATGAGGAACTATGGACCCCTGAGGGAATGTGCCCTTAAGTGGATGATCTCCCCAGGGATAATCCATAGGCGTCCATGTAAACCCTAAGTAGATGTGCCTTTAAGTAGATGATCCTATTCAGGTATTGGGCGGCAAGTCCTGAGTAGATGTGTCTTTCAGTAGATGATCCTACTGAGACATGAGTCCCTGGATAGATGTGCCCTTAAGTGGATGATCCTATTCAGGTGCTCGGTGTGAAGTCCTGGATAGATGTGCCCTTCAGTGGATGATCCTATCCAGGCACTGTATGTGGATTATATATGTTTGATTGATGCTGCGGTGTGCACGTAGCTTATTTCTGTTAGTTGTGATGACTGTTTACTGATCATACTACTTGATGTAATTGTTACTCGGTTATGTGATATACATACATATTCATGCTATGCTGGGTAGTGAACCAGGGGGAGGGAAACCTCTGAGAACCCTGAGTTTACTGAGATGGTTATCTCACCCCTATTTGGGGCTCATGTTGCAGGAGCTGAGACTGAGGTCACAGAGAGATCCCAAGGCAAGAGGCCTGCGCTGGAATAGTGGGAAGACCACCCTAGGGTTAGATGACTGAGCTTGTTAGCTCACATTATGTTTATTCTGTCTGTATTTTGGTACCTAGGGAACATTTGTATAGTTTTGAGAATTATATACCCTATAAAGAACAATAAATTCACTATATATGTAAAAGTACTGTATATTATGATAAATTTATGCTTCCTTTACTGTTTATTTCCATGCATGCTGCGTTACTCTGATATTGTATAATGTTAATACGCCGGGTGCACACGGGGTGTTACAGTGGATGTGTTTCATTTTTTTTATGATTTTACTAACCTAATAATATGGTCGGGATTTAGCTTTGCCTACTGAGAAATTTATTTCTCACCCGATTTGTTTCATGTTTTTTTTAGATGGCAATGATGGACAGGTTCCATGAAGCCTTGGAGTAGTGAAGAAATATAAAAGAAGATATGTAATAAGCTGGATTTTTGAGAAAGTAGTGTACTTGTATTATATAAACTTTTGTATCAGAGACATTGGCTATGTATATGAGTAACAAATCTTTTGCAAATTTTACATTTTAAAAATTTTACTATTATACGTTTCTTTAAGTAAAAATAAAAATAAGTAAATATTTAGGTCGTTACACCTAAAAGAAAATAATTTTAGAGGAAGGACACAAGAGTAAGTTGAGTATCCATCCAGGAGCCACTAAAATGTATCAAAATCTAAAAGTTTTGTTCTGGTAGCCAAGGATGAAGAAGGAAATAAGTGAATATGTATATTCTTGTTTAGTTTGCCAGAAATCTAAGATAGAACGTCAGAAACCTTCTAGTATGTTACAATCTTTAGAGATACCTCATTAAAATGGGATAACATATCCATGGACTTTGTTACCGCTTTACTCAAGAGTTCTAAAGGTTTTGATTCCAAATGGGTTATAGTAGATCGGTTAACTAAATCTGCTCATTTCATTCCTATTAACATCAGGTATTCTTTAGAAAAGATGACAAGTTTGTACATATGTGAGATTGTGAGATTACATGGAGTTCCATCTAATATTGTATCTGATAGAGATCTTAGATTTACATCCAGAATTCTGGGAAAGTTTACATAGAACTCTAGAAACCAAGTTGAAACTAAGTTCAGCTTACCATCCTCAAACTGATGGACAAACTGGACGAACCATTCAGTCTTTAGAAGAATTGTTGAGAACTTGTGTTTTAGAACATAAAGGAAACTGGGATGATTTTCTGCCTTTGATAGAGTTACCTACAACAATAGTTTTCATTCCTCTATTGGTATGGTACCATATGAGGCTTTGTATGGTAGAAAGTGTAGAACTTCTCTGTGTTGCATGGAGTTAGGAGAAAACTTAATTATAGGTCCAGAAATTATACAACAAACTACATACAAGGTTAGATTGATTTAGGAAAAGATGAAAGCTGCTCAAAGCAGGCAAAAGAGCTATGACGATCAGAGGAGAAAATATTTAGAATTTGTTGTGGGAGATCATGTATTCTTAAGAGTAAAACCTTGGACTAGAGTTGGGAGAGCTCTGAAATCACGAAAGCTTACACCACGTTTTGTTGGACCTTTCCAGATTACTAAAAGAGTCGGACCTGTAGCTTACCAAATTACCTTACCCCGAAAACTTTCAAATCTTCATGATGTTTTTCACGTATCTCAATTACGTAAGTATATTCACGATCCTTCACATGTGATTGAGTTAGATGATGTACCAATAAAGGATAATTTAACTTATGAAACATTACCGGTGAGAATTGAGGATAGAAGGATCAAAGCTCTAAAAGGAAAAGAAATTCCTTTAGTGAAGGTGATCTGGGGAAACAGTGCAAATGGTGATGCTACTTGGGAACTGGAAAGTGATATGCGAAAGAGCTATCCGACACTTTTTGAATCATGTAAATTTCGAGGACACAATTTTTTTGTAGAGGGGGAGAATCGTACCACCCTGATATTTCAATAAGTGTAAAATATATGTTGTATGAATTATTTATTCATCGATGTGAATGTTAGGTTATGTGAGACTTGATTGATCTATATTTAAATTATTTGTATGAAATATTAATTAGAGGTATTACAAAAATAGTTTAAGAGAAATGATCATACTACCTTTCCCTTGAAGCAGAAATTATAGAAATGTCCTTAAGGTGAAAATTACATAAGTACCCTTGGATACTTTAGAAATTACCATAATACCCTTGAGACTAAAACTGTCCGAGACACCCTTAGAGATTTTGTGAAAACTTGATGAAATTACATAATACTTTTAGATGGCAGATTATCAAAATACTTTATGACAGAAAACCCTAGAATAGAATTTCTATGAATTTTATAACGTAATAACTTTGAAACTTTATTCAAAAGAATTCAAGCATCAGAAAAATATAGAAAAATGATAAATAAAATCTATGGAATTTTCTCTTAATTGTAGGAAGTATAGACTTATTTAATAAAATGGTTTAGTAATTTTGATGGTCAAAAGTAATATGGACAAATCAGAATTAAGATAAGAATAGTCTTGTATGTAAAGTTTGTGTGACACTCTGTATAGACTGCTTGTAAGCAATTTATACTGTAATTGAAGTCAGTTTCTGAAAAACTCTAGAGTGCTATTATTTAATATTATCCTTAAGTAGAAGAATTCAAATCAAACTTTACTTCCTACTAGAAAATGCCATGTGTAAAGTAAAGATGAAACTAGGTTATTCTTCTTCATTTAAAAGATGACATATGTATACAAAAGAAACCATAATTTTTTATTCTTTAAAAGAAAATGAAACATGATATAGAAGGAGGAAAGGAAGATAAAAATCTTCCTCTTGACTAGAGCAAAGTCTACGTGAAAAAGGAAAGAAAAAGGGCCAAGAAGTCATGCTTTGGACAATATTTATGCAAGATAACATGAAAGGAAGCAAAACTTCACTTCCTTCCCTTGTGGCCACGTGAAAGAGCAAGAAAAATGGAGAAGCTTCATGATATTTGACAAGTGGAAGGACCCTTGTAAGAAGTAGCCAAGTGGTGGGACACTTGTAAAGGAAGTCATTATGGCTTAGAAGATTATTTTTTTTATAAAGTAAAAGAATAATAATGAATTTAGTTAGGATATAATGGAATAAGGAGAAACTAAGTTAGGATGGAACTAAATGAAATGTAACTAGCTAGGAAGGGCAATTATGTCCTTAAATATTATATCATTTTCCAACCACTATATAAAGGAAGGGGGGGACCCTAAGTGGAAGTCATTTTCAAGACCTCCCTTCTACAAAAACCACACGTGAACTTCCTCCCCGACATCCCTTTCATTTCACGTTCATCCTCTCCTTTTCAAAGCCTAAATCAAGTAGGAGAAAGACCCTACCTTCTTGAAGAAATCATGTGTAAAGCCAGCAACTCTAGGAAGAGAAAGACAAGCTTATTAAGAGGTTACAAGGTATGTATAGGGAAGCTTTATGATAAAGATAGTTTAAGTGTTGCTTGTGTTTAAATAAATGCTTGAAGTTCTGTGTAGTATGACTTGTATCTAAGAAATTGTTGGACTCGAGTTATAGTTATATGATTGAGTGTTTGAATGAAGTTTCATGTGTTGTTGAGTGTTTCTATACATGGGTGATATGTTGTGTACTTGAATAACAAGCTGAGTTCTGTACTTGATTTATGTTGAATTTCTAAATAAAATATATGAGACAGTGATTAAAAACTGATGTTGAATGAGTTATGTATAAGTCTCATGTGTCTAATAAAAGTTGCCTGAGAGTAGAAGTGTGTATAAGAGTTGCCTCAGAGTGGAGGTGTGTATAAGAGTTACCTTAGAGAGGAGGTGTGTCAAATAGCTGCAGGAACTGAGTTCGAGCGTTCAGACAAGAGGAGTCTGAGCTGGGGGGTGACTCTTGCGGTGGGGAAATCACGCCACCCATGATGACCACATGAAGTGTGGGTGAGAATCCTGTTGAAACACTGGGGGACCCTGACTGATCGTTTCAGTTCTGTGCCACTGGGATGGAACTATCTTGACTGTTGGTACCACATGATAAAAGTTTAAGAGAATCATGCATCATGACAAGAGTTTAAAAGAATCATGCATCTTTGAGGATGTTATAAATATCTGCATATTGAATATAATCTGTTGCTTAAATTATGTTTATCATAAACTTACCCTGTATTTTGTGTCTGTGGTTAACACCTACTATGACCTTAATTTTATTTGGACGAGTAGATGAATAGTAAAGAAAGATTTGGCAAGCTGATTATTGAAGAAAGGACTTTGTTGAAGATGTTTGGTTGAAGATGTTTTGTTGTGACAAATATTTTAGTTATTTGTACTATGTAATAGATTAATATCAGTCTGTACTTTATTTTATATTACATTAAGACTTATAAATATCAATAAGTAATGAAAATCTTTTTAGCAATTATTATCAATGTTGATTTGATATTTTTAAGCAAATTGAAAATAAATTTCCATTAAAAATCAATAATAATAAGATGGTAAGTTCAAGGCGTTTCATAGCCCACGAAGTAACAAGCTAAATGCCACTAAATTGAAGGCAAATGCAAATTGAAATGAAACCCAAATGAAGCTTGAAGTGCAAGCTTTCCTTAAAATGACCTTTGGCTAACCCAACACGCTCAAGTGCAGTTTAAGCTAAAGTAATCAATTAATTACTCTTAAGTAATCGATTAATGGGTCTTGTAATCTATTATTTTGTTCTGATTTTCCTAGAAGCAGATGTAGGAACAAAGTAATCGATTAATTCGTCATGTAATCGATTAAAACATGGTGTTCTCTATCAAAAAGTGCTTTGTAATCTATTACAGATAGCTGGTAATCGATTACAAGTATCTGGTTATCGATTACAGGTATTAGAAACTAGCAACAAATTGCCTATGTAATCTATTACAGGAATCTGGTAATCTATTACAACAGACAACACTTCTTTTGTATTTGCACTGAGTTGGTGCTTCTTCAAGTTCTCCTTCTTTACCTTGAGCTTGCAATGGACCTCCATCATATGGTCTTGAAGGACTTGAATTCTAACTATTGTCATGGGTCCTCTCAAGCTAATCAAAGGAAGTACTTCAAGTTCTCCTTCTAGACCTTTGACTTGGAATGGACATCCATCAAATTTTATATGCATTTTAAAAAATGAGTATATAAATACATTTTAAAATACATAAATACTATTTTATTTAACTATATTTTATATAATATAATATTGAAAATATTTTAAAAATACATATATTACATATTTATAAAATTTTTTGTTTGGTTAGTCAAGTACGTATTTTTATTTTATTTACAAAAACAAAGATAATAAGAGACATTACATTTTTTTATTATTTAAAATATTTTTATAAAATCAAATTTTTATCAAAGAAACTAATTACATCATCTATTTATTAGAAGCAATAATGTTAAAGCTAATAAATGAAGATATTTTTTTTCTTTATGTTTTATCAGCTGTCAATTTTTTATTGATTGTGTCTAAGAATGAGGTGTTAAGAGCGTATTTCACGATGCACACATATGCACATATTAAAATAATTTGATTATAAAGTATTAATAAATAATTTTGAACCTTATAAATCTAGAAAATTAAGATAAAATTGATAATATTATTTTAAATTTCTTTAAGAAATTGTCCTTAGGATCACAATATCCATGAAAATAGTGTGTAGATGCAATTCCTCGCACACTACAATTTCATTTCGCATTTGTATCTTCACTCTCCTCAAGTATGTTCTCTCTTTTATATATAAGTTCTCTTATATATATATATATATATGAGCTCCCTTAAGTTTCTCATTTTTAGAAGCTTAATACTCTCTCTCTCTCTCTTTATAAGTAACCACTCACTCTATGTTGTGTTCCCTCTTTTCTACATTGTAGCAGAATGAGAATGAAGGTTTTCGTCATCCTAGTTCCTGTCTCTACTACGACCACCTCATAACCTTCCACAGGTTTCCACTACCTCTAGTCTGGGTGCAACAGGTGCGAGTACATCTTCTACTTCGGGTGTCATGATTCTAGGTACATCTTCTGGTTCAGATGTTGTAACTGTGGGTTCATCGGGTCCGGCACCCGTGAGTACATTAGATTAGGGTGCGGTACCTGCTACTATGGTGGGTTTGAGTGAGGTGGCCATTGCATGGTGCAGCGGACAATGACGAGGTTGTGGATATAGAAAAAGATTGAGTTGGATCATTAGAGTTATTAGGTTGGTTTGTGTTTTGTTTATTGTTTTCCTTTTATATGTTTATGTTCACTAGGTTGGTGTATGTTTATGTTTATTGTTTTCCTTTTATATGTCTTTTGTGTATGAAAAAGATGGTATATGTTGATGTCTAGTACTGTTGGGCTAAGTTATGCATAGGATCATTAGAGTATTTTTATTTTTATTGTGTGTGATATGTGCATACCTTAACTTACAGCAACGGCTTTGGGCTGTTTATGTGTTGATATATAATTTTCTATGATATATGCTTGCTTTTTGTTCACAACCATGTGACAAAGTAGTTTTGGATTTTAAAATATATTAATAAAATTTCATTCGTTATTAATAAATATTAAAATCGTTCTACAAGAAATTATTCATTTATAGAAACTATGCCCAAATACTAATTATACAATATATATTTTCTTATTGAACGATGTTAATAATTATAAATAACTAATAAACTTAAATTAATATAATTTATAAATATATTTTATATGTATTTTAAAATGAGTATATAAATAGATTTTAATATATATATATATAAATACTAATTTATTTAAAATCTATTTTATATGTTTTACATAATATAATTTGCAAAATATAATTAAAAATACATTAAAAATATAATTATATAAAATCTGGTTTGGTTAGTTGATTATGTATTGTTATTTTATTTACATAAACCAAGATAGTAAGAGAAGTTACATTTTTTATTATTTAAAATATCTTTATAACATCATATCTTTATCAAAGGAAACTAATAATATCATTTATTTATTAGAAAAAATAAAGTTAGATCTAATAAATGAAGAATTTCTTTTTGTTTATGTTTTATCACTTGTCAATTTTTTATAGGTTGTGACTAAGAATGCTATGTTAACTGTGTGCTTACACAATACATGCATATGCACAAATTAAAATGACTTGATTATAAAGTATTAATAAAAAAAATTATACCTTAGAAATCTATAAAATTAAGATAAACTTGATAATTAATATTATTTTTAATTTCTTTAAAAAATTGTCCTAGGACCAATACTTAGACGTGACCTTGATTTCAGAAAACATTAATGTGTCAACGATTCCAACAGTGGAAGGTATAGAAAAATGATCAACAATATCCATGAAAACAGTGTATAGATGCAGTTCCTCGTACACTACATGTTTCATTTCGCATTTGCATCTTCACTCACCTCAATTATGTTCTCTCTTTTATATATAAGTTCTGTCTCTCTCTTTTATGTATAAGCTTGCTTAAGTTTCTATTTTTATAAGCTCGAGTATCTTCTTTCTCTTTTTATAAGTAAGTAACCACCCACTTATCTTCATTGTAGTCAGAATGAGAATGAAGGTTGTCGTCACTTTGGTTCCTGTCATTGCTCATGCTTACAGCAGGCCCATGTTGAATACTGCTATTCCACCGTCATCATCCCCTAAGGAACCCTCCCTGACCACGGGATTCGACGAGCTCATTTTTTATCCCAAAGGCTCTCTACCACGACCATCTCATAATCTTCCATGAGTTTCCACATGCTCTGACATTCCCGTGTTGCCTTCTGATAAACACCATTTGTTCAAAGTCATCTACGTTGTGTTTAGTACATTTGCTCCATTCCAGTTTTTGAGCTACCTCTAAGCGTGGACTCAAGCCATTCTTGCATTTTGTTTGATTGTGTTGTCGGTCGGTACTGTTGCTACTGCAATAAACACTGGTTTGGTGCTATGGTTACAAGTACATCTTCTGCTTTTGGTTTCGTGGTAAAGCATATGGGTACGTCTTCTGATATGAGTGTTGTGGTAACTACGGTTTGGGTGCAATGGGTGCGGGTAAATCTTCTGGTTCGGGTCCAATGCCTGAGGGTACACTAGACTAGGGTGCGGTACCCACTGCTATGGCGGGTTTGAGTGAGGTGGCCATTGCATGTTGCCGCGGACGAAGATTGAGTTGGTTCATTAGAGTAATTAGGTTAGTGTGTTTTTTTGTTTATTGTTTTCCTGTTATGTGTTATGTTCATTAGGTTGGTGTATATTTATGTTTATTGTTTTCCTTTTATACGTCTTATGTGTATAAAAAAAATGTTACATATTGATGTCTAGTACTATTGGGTTGAGTTGGATCATTAGAGTGTGTTTATGTTTATTGTGTGTGATATGTACGGACCTTAACTTACAACAACGACTTTGGACTATTTATCTATTGGTATAATGGTTTTTGTGTGTTGTGTCTAAGAATGTGGCATTAAGTGTGTACTTACTGTTAAATCAAAATACATTTATGTCTTAAAGATGAATCAGGATTCCTAATTATTTTGATTAAATGTAAATAAATACAAATGATAAAAGTTGTGTCTGATATACTATCAGATCATAGTGTCTGATATGCTATCAGATCATAATCTGTCTCTTTGCATCCGAAGTTTTCAAACGATGAATTCATAAGATGATCTAATATAACATTTAAGTAGTGTATTTAAGATCTTCATTTAATACTCTATGTATGATATTCTTTCATGCATAAAACATTCTCCTAGGATCTGTCAAAGTCCTATGAAGAATAAAAGAAGCCCGTCTAAAAGTCGTCGATCCTCATCAAAAGGCATGCTACACTACTAGAAAAATAGGTTTTAACATCGCCACTTTAACATCGGTTATTTGAAAAACCGATGTTAACGAAAACGCGGTGGCAAATTTGTAAATAAATGGACTTTGTTAACATCGGTTTCGTTAAAAACCTCAAAAACCGATGTTAAGTTGTCGCCGTTAACATCGGTTTCCCAGGTTTTTAAGAAAAACCGATGTTA
>PYAF01002591.1:0-16190 GCA_007407185.1 Glycine tomentella
AATTAAAAGCAGAAAACAATTCGTATTAAAAGAAACTGAAAACTAAAATAGAGAATAGAAGAAACGAAATTGTATTCAATTCCCAACAGAACGAAAATTCAGTGTGCATAGAAAGAAACGAAAAAAATAGAAAATTAAAGAAGAGGCAGAAAACGAAATTAAACCTAAAAACCTAAAACGAAAATAATGTTGGCTGCTGTAGAATGTAGAGTGTAGCATCAGTCTGACGGCATAAGCTAAATTTATAGAAACTGTGGGCTAACCCTAACAAATTCAGCCCAAAAAATTACTAAAATAAATAAAAACGAAATTAAATAAAAACTGCTGACGTGGCGCACTAATCTTCAATCCATAAATAAATTCCAAGCCCAATTAATTGTTAAACTGCCCTGAAAATAAAAATTAGAATAATTAAACTTAAAATAATCCAAATTAATTAAAATCCGAATTATCGGTCCAATTAAATCCTAAATAAGAAACAGTGCAAAATATAGACAATTAAAACACAACTAGGGATTAAAATGAGTATAGAAAGATGAGTAAATAGTAATAAATAGTGACTCATCAAACTGATAAATTAATATTTATACGCTAATCTGATATTATTAATGATAACACGTCGGAGGCCTACGGGGTGTTACAAACTTTTCAAGGTTAAGGAAAAGTATGATCTGATTTAGTTTGCTATTCAACCTGACTTGGTAATTCATGTGCATTACATTCATTGAATCATCGGGTTGTCTGTCTCCTTAATCTTTGTGTGTAAATTTGGTTTTGAATTCCTGTTGTAATTGGCTATTGTAAAGTGAGTTCTTCTTGCTTGGTTCTAGAGAAGGGTTCTCTAGCTCAAGAATAGAGTAGTGTTCTCTGGTTCTTGCTCCTTAGAATTCTAATAGGTTTTAGATTTCTATTCTTTATCTAGTGTTGATAAAGGGGAGGGTTTTGTAAAAGCTTGTAAGAATAGAAATTTATAACAGTGGAACTCTAATCTAGTGTTGATTAAAAGAAACTGGATGTAACTTTTGTTGTGAAGTGAACCGGTATAAATTGCTTGTGTCATTAATTCTATTTCTCTATTACTCATCTTGTTCATTGGTCATTGATTCTTTGATTCATATCCATTGTCAAACAAGTTCTGTTTTGATCTATTGATTTCTTGGGTCTGAGTTATTTGATTGAGTAAAAACATTTCTTGGTTTTGAAAGTGATAAAGATCCTGAACTCTAATTTGAATTAATTTTAAAATACAAAGGTTTTAACCAATTCACCCCCCTCTTGGTTATTGAGAGTATTCCTATTATTTTCAACATTTTCCAACCCAAATCCTAAATCCCTTCCCTCTAAGTGACCCCATCCCTCCTCTCCTCCCTCGACCTCAATGGTGCGGCGTGAAGCAGGGGGACTCGGTGGCGGTGGTGACGTATGCAGCAAAGGAGCGCGGTGGTGGTGATGGAGAGGTTGGAGCTAAAGGCGCTGTTGTGGGTGACGAAGCTGTAGGTTATGCCTCCAAGCTTGCTTGCTCTCTTCAACTTCCGTTGAAGCTTGCAAATCTTCCTTCCGCTCTCGTGGGCTCCACTCTGGTAAGAACCTCTCTCGCACCCCTTCTCATTTTCTTCTTCTGGGTTAGGGAAAACATGCCCTTTCTCATTCTTATTCTTTTGTGCTTTACAAACATTGAAGAAAGCATTTGGGCTTCCACCCAGGTTTGGGTGGAACGGTGATCCTTGTGTTCCTTAACAACATCCATGGATTGGAGTGGATTGTCAATTAAACAAAAGTAGTGGAAGTTGGGTCATTGATTGACTGTAATGTAGTTTATCCTTATGTAAAGCTTTTCTTTCTTTTTTGTACATTTGATTGTGTAGTAGCCTGGTAGCCTTTCATGTTGTTTTTGTGTTAATAATTCTTTTATTTTGTTTCACTTTATCAATTTGTTCTTCCCAATTATACCAAAAATCAAGAATTTTATTTCTTCTGGATCAGAGTTTCTAGGGGAAGGAAATGAATAACCTTCTATTAGGAAGAAAAAGGGAAGAATTTTGTGTTTTGGTTGTATGCATTCATGTATGCACAATGACAACTTACATGTAAACACTAGTTAACATAAGTCTTTTTCTAGACGTTTCTTTTCAACTCATTCTGGAAGTGTACATTTTTACTTTGTGATATTTATTATGTTTCTCACTTGAGGGAGTAACCCTTGCATTGATGCTCCCCATTCTAATATTTCTTTGGGCCAATTTCATTTTTTAAAAAGGTTAAAGATCAATTTTAGTTATTATATATGACACTTTTAATTTAGACCCTATATAGAAATAGTTCTCAATTTAATCCCTCTACGCATAGTAGTTTTCAATTTGATTGTGAAGTATATGAATTGAAAATAAGTGTTACATATAAGAATTAGAAATGTTATAACTCTGGATCCTATACATGAAAATCACTTTTAATTTGGCTCCTTGCTATACGTCATAGTAATAATATATATATATATATATATATATATCAAGATAAAAATGAGTATCACATATAGGGACAAAAAAATATTTTAGCCCTAAAAAAATGTAGAACTACTCCCAGAACTTAGATAAGAGATTGGGTCCACTATTATACAAAGACATTGTGATTTTGTTGAGAATTGTTAAATTATTCCAATTGTTTTATCTCAATATCTTGGTTATTATATCCTAGTTAATGAGTGCTTGTGGTTATTATATCTTGCTTATTAGCTTATGAATTTGCAGAAACTTGAGTAGGAACAACATCCGTGGAGCAATTCCATTCTCACTTGGTACAATAGCTTGCAAGTGCTGTTAAGTATCTCTTCCTCTTTTTCTTGTTCTTGTGATATTGTTTCCATTGTTTTATGGTTATGAAAGGTGGGAAACATGTTCCATGAGTTGTCTTGGCTTTGGCTATCATGTTATTGTCATTTCTGAGTGCCATGTAATCATGCAGTGATCTATCCAACAATTTATTCAGTGGATCAATTCCAAAAAGACTTGGATAGTTGACATCATTACAAAGACTGTAAGATTCTCCATTGTTTAACTAAGCCATAAAAAATTGTACAAGGTAGAATGTTTTAACATTGGCACATCATAGAGGAGTAGTCATTTCCTCTTGAAGTACCTACTTATCCAAATTTGTGGAAAGGTTCATACACAAAGTGGAATCGTTACACAGTAGAAGATGCATATGAAATTGTCAATGAATCTGAATCATTTCAAGTATCATATAGCTCAGAATTGAGCAATCGTTGCCCAACACACATGGATTTATCTGATTTTATGGATGAAAAAGACAAGCCAATCTCATATGAGAAAGCAAAGAAATACTTTGCTCAAGATCCTTCCCAAAAGTGGGTATCACTTGTGTTTGATTTTATATGAATAAGGCATGTCAGCCATTCTATTAGACTAATATGATTAACTATCATACTTGAATAGTATATGTTGTAGGGGAAATTTTGTTCTTAATGAGTGAGCATGCTGGTATGTCCTGTTCTCTACCTATATTACTAATACTTCAAATTGCTAGTATGTATGCTATTGGAGCTGCTCATGGTAATCAATATACAGGTTACCTAGTGGTCATATAGGGAAAAAATTACTAATTAAACCAAAGCCGGTTATCCCCATCTACAATGCCAGACTTGATCATGTGGAGAAAGCTTTGAAGCATGTGTTTTTTTACTATGTTATAAACTAAATCAACATTTTTTTTACTTTAGAGTATAGGTTCTAGGAATTATATATAATTAAACTATCATCAGTCAAGACATGTTCTGCTATAGCTGGAGATTCTGTTTTGTTTTGCTTTACTCTTATATGTAGTTGGAGTATTATAAATTGATATAATTATTAGAATGAAAAATAAAAATCGACTTAGCAGTAATCTGAATGGAACTATTTTACTATTGAGATATTATAAGTATAACAATATATATATATATATATATATATATATATAATGAATATGAAATTAATTTCTTAAAAATTGAAGATAGTTATGAATTTTAACAGAATTCAAGGCAATTTATTCAAAATTAATTTAATTTTCGATAGATCTTTTCTTCACCCTTCTAGGAAAACATTAACAGATAAATCTTGAAATAATCTTATCTCTTTTACTTTCAGCTAGCTTTCTATTTTTCTTTTTTCCTTTTGACTGTCAACCAAATAAAATATTTTATTGCTTTGTTGATTGATATGGTTTCTTTGTTGTCTGCTAGGGTAATGCTTGTGGGGTGGGGTGGAAACAATGGCTCAACCCTCACTGGTGGTGTTATTGCTAACCGAAAGTTAGTTTCATCTTCAATTCCTAATCATTAACATTTTAATTAATTTTTTTTGTGGCTATGGTAATGGCTATAAAATAAGTTAAGGGTGACCATGTATGTATGTTAATTATGATTCTCACCTCTTAGGGGTATTTCATGGGCAACAAAGGACAAGATTCAACAAGCCAATTACTTTGGGTCGTTGACCCAAGCATCATCTATAAGAGTGGGGTCTTTCCAAGGGGAAGAAATATATGCTCCATTCAAGAGCCTGCTTCCAATGGTATACTACCATCTCTTTGGGGAACAAAATTCAGTCTTGTCTTTTTCTGTACTTTTAATTGAATAATTCTAATTTTAAAAAATAAGACTAAACTAAAATAGGATAAGCATTTGTTAACTAAAATTAGAATTTTATTTGGACAACTTACATATTAATAATAGAATTTAATAGACATGTGGTGATGGTATAACAGTTTGAGATATCATATATATATATATATAATAATTCTTATAATATTTATATAATATTATTTTATATTTTTATCTCTCTTTATCATATGATTTATTATATATCAATTTTTTTCTCTCTTTCTCTTCTCTTCATTTGTTATAAGATTTGTTGAATAATAGTATATGGTGTGACTATTGAATATGATATAGTTTGTGTTTGTGTTTGTGGTGATCGAATAATTGTATAACAAAGTTTAGACTCTTAGTATATATATTATTTATTTTTAAGAAAATTCACATAATTGAATATGATGTATGACTTTTTTTGTAAATTCTTTCTTATTTGATAGGATAAAGAAAATTGGAATAAATTATTGACAAAAAAATCCTAAAAATAATTTATGATATTACACTTAAATTTTTGTATGAAAATATTATTATATAAGTGGTGTGTCTTGTAAATTCCTTCATATTTGAATTCTGATGAGGTGATTGACATGATCAAGGTCAGGAGTTGATTGTGGCTCAAGGCTAAGCTAGAAATCTCTTCCATGTCATACATTATATAAGTGGTGTGTCTTGTATCTCCATTCAAACGATTAAATTGATTTCTACATATGCAATTTCATTGTCATGTCATAATGTCACTGCTAAAATTTGATGGTAACTTAATGGATCACATTTGCTTAACTTTAAAACTAAGGAGACTTGATTGGCTTAAAAAATATTAAGGGATTAAGATCACGAGTGCTATAGTGCTCTAAGTATTGAATTTAAGTTGCATGTACTCTCGTAAGTTGTAACTGTTAACTATATTGTCTAATAAGTGCTGGTGGATACATGAAACAAGCATTAGGTGGACGGGTTCATCTGTTGCATATAAAGATAATAGGATAGTATAAGGTTTTTGTTTTGGTGATACTGATATGCACATACTATATTAATTGTTTATAGGATATATAATATTTTTTTTAAGATGTCTCTGGCTTAATTATAGGATATATATACCCATCATGTTTGTTAAAAATAAAATAAATTAAATTAAGACGGTTTAATTTTTTCATAAAAAAAAACACCTTTAACTAAGACGGTTCTAAGGAAAATCGTCTTAATTTCCATTTATTTATTTTTAAGAAAAAATTATTTCTAAGACGATTATTATGAAAATCGTCTTAGAATCATTCTAAGACGGTTATAAGGTAAACTCGTCTTAGAATGGTGACATTCTAAGACTACATTCTAAGACGGTTTTGTCTGAAATCGTCTTAGAAAGGTGACATTCTAAATGGTTTTGGCCCCAAACCATCTTAGATTTCGTGTTTTAAATTTTTTTTAAAGGCTTCTAAGACAGATTTCTCAACCAACCGTCTTAGAATCCTTTGATACGAAGACGATTTAATAATCGTCTTCGTATATCTTACCTTTTGACGACAGTCAATACAAAGAAGGTTGGAGAACCATCTTTGTATGGGTAAAATAACTGTGTTAAAAAAGCGCTTTTGTAGTAGTGAGAATATCCATAGGTGTGGATTTATCATGGATGCACCGGAAAGGATTGTGTATAAACATAAAAATAAGATTTTCTTGGTGCTTCTCATGAAATGCATCATGAACATGCATAACCAAAAAAAATTGTCATGCATTAGCGTGAAAATGTGGAATCCTTAAGAATTTAAAATGGATTCTATAATTGCCTTATAATTTTTAAAAATAATTAAGAAGTTACTCATATAAGTAATTAATGTTATATAAAATAATCACGTTAAGTATTTCAGTAATAAAATTTTATAAAAATTGACTCTTAAGTTTAAGAATCTCATACATATATCTCTCTCTTTAGAGAAGTTCTTAAAATTATCTCTATTTGTATAATTTAATAAGAGAAGATAAGTTATTAACAATGAATTTAACTTACACGTTAACATTACAACCCCTCCCTGCATAGCACAGTAAGAAAAAAAAAAGAGTGATAGATTGATATTAGTACCAAATAATAATTGACAGAATACATATGATAAAAACATGGATACATTTTGTTTTTAACAGAAATTGGCACAGTACCAAATAAAGCTGAAACCAAAACCGGGAAAGAATGAGAGAGAGAACAATTTCAAGGTGGCTCCTTGGAATATAATATATAATATTGATATCATAGATTATAAAGAGATGTGAATGTGTGTCATATTCAAAACCTTTGCATCAAGTGGCTTCTCTGATGTGGAACCTGCTCCTTTCGTCTGAATAAAAAGAACCCCCCCCCAAAAAAAAATAAAGAATAAAGAGATTTTAAAGGTGAGAAAAATATAGAAAGGTAAAGTCAGTTAAATTAAATCACTGAACTTAATGGGACTTAAAAACTAGAAAATTTGTAGATTTATAGCTACTAAAGAAATCAGTGGGGGAAATGAAGAAAAATTGCTCAACATTACATAAATTCATGGAGATAATACCATGGTTTCAAACAAAACTGTAAGAACATATATAAAAGAAAGATTTGCTCAAAGAATTTTTAGGAAGCATTTCTGAATGAAAAGGCCCTTTATTGGGAAAATTCTCTTGTGGTGATGTGCAATCAAGAACATGATCTAGCAAATCAACGTCACCACCATATACAGAACCAAAAGTCTTGCATATGGATATATAACTACACACATAGATGTTTCTTACCTTTCAAATGTAATTTTGAGAAATTAATTAATAGTTATAATTTTCACTACTTACTTCTTTGAAGAACAAATCATAGCAGCAAAGGAGCAAACTAAAAAATGTCTCAACCAACACACATGCAAGAATAATCCATGAGAAATAAACTGAAGGCCAATAATAATCCACATATATGGTACAAATTTCAAATAGCTGATGTCCAATTTCTAGAACAAGATCCACAGGGACTTTATAAGTATTTATTTCTCTTTAGAAAATCAAATAAGCTTGGTCCAAGCTTCTCAAAGACTTGATGACACCATTAAAATGCATTGAAAGGAATGTTTTTGCTTAGTTATCAAATCCATGAACAAAGCCCGCATGGACATATATAAAAACAATCCACTATAGCTGAACTTAACAACTCATTAATTAGCAACGTGAATGACGATCAATCACCTACCCTTCCTAAAGAGCAAGAAGCAAAACAGAGAACAAAGACATGCACATACTGATGGAGAAAAAACTAAACCATGATTTATTCAAAAATCCAAGCATGTAGTTCATTTTCATAACAATACACAATATTAACCCCTCCCCCACTCCCCACCCTTAAAAAAAAAGTAATAAAGCATCTCCAACTCAGTACCAATTTTCTCAAAGAAACTTCTTCAACATGGTAAATCGAGTAAAATATATAGTTAAGAGAAATACTATAAGCACAATATACTTATAATAAGCAATAAAAACAAATTTTAATATTCATTTTACTCAATAAGCTCTATACCGTGAGCTTCCTCTATCATTCTTGACTAGTTGTTGAAGAACATTAATCTCAAGCATTGTTGTATCCCAATATTTTCGTATGCTTCTAACTACCTTAATAGCCACATATTCTCTCGTTTGATGGTCCAAACATTCCAAAAAATATGAATTGGGCAAATGAAGAAACCCTAATTTAATATGAATTGAGGAAATGAAGGAATCTTACCTTAGACGCTAAGGGAGGAGCTATGTCCCATGCGAGATGAGTGTGTTTCTGTGTTTGTTCCCTTTCCATGTGAATTTTTTGATAGCTACCATCGATGAATCAGTAACCTTTCATATATGCTAGCAAAGAAGGTTAAATCTTTGAAAGGGGACGAGAATGTAGTTGCAAAGAAACGGAGGAAGATTCATGCTCAATCTTGGATTGGTAGTTGCGGATGATGGCGACGTGGTCCTCGTTGTCACAGCTCGCGCCATTCTCATAGGCAAAAGAAATAGAAAGAAATTAAAGTGTCTGTGAGAGAGAGATAGACAGAGGGATATGGTTCAAATAATTTCAAAGCATTTGACGACAGTTATATACTTAACAGTCATTGAATGCCACTTTCTAAGACGATCTTTATAAAATCGTCATCACCGAAATTGATTATATTACAAAATTGCCACCACGCACACATTCTAAGATGGTTTTGGAAAATCATCGTCGTTTCGCCGTTGTAAAACGTGCTTTTTGTAGTAGTGATAGCACAATAGTGTTTTACATTCTGGACATCTAGGAAAATAAGGCTTCTCTTAGAAATTAACATCCTCCAATTGTGCTCTTCCTTTCAATTCTATCTCTAGCAAAGTCAACATCATTGTATCCTACAAAATCAAAACTCAACTAAAAGTATACATTAATAAATCAATTTTAGGCACCAATTGAAATGGATTAAAAGGTCACTAGAAAGGGGGTTGAATAATTATACTTGAGTGATGTCAGAAAGTGGGTTATGAGCCTAACTCAACCCTACAAAATCGGCTTAAAAGGTGAGGATTGCTTTCCACTTACATAGTTTATCTCAACACTATCTATAGTTGATGTGTGTAACACCTTGAAATTTCAAAACTATGGTCAAAATATTATATGAATTATTCTTGCATAGCTATTGATGTGAGTATTAGGGATTTGATGGTCTATATTTAAATTGTTTGGATGAAATATTAATTAGAGACATTACAAAAATGTTTGAGGAGAAATGACTATATGCCCTTTGCTTAAAACAGAAATTACAAAAATGCCCTTGAGGTGAAAATTACATAAATACCCCTAGATATTTTCATTAGATATTTTAAGAAGGAAATTACAAAAATACCCTTGGATGTTTTGGAAAATTACAATCATGCCCCTAGAGTGACAAATTACCATAATACCCTTGAGGCTAAAATTACCAAGACACCCTTAGATACTTTGTGAAAACCTGATGAAATTACAGAGTATCTTTTGATGGCAAATTACCAAAATACTTTGTGACAAAAAGTTTCAGAATAGAATTTCTATGAATTTTATACGATGATAACTTTGAAATTCTATTCAGGAAAATTTAGGTAGCAGAAAAGTATAGAAAAATGATAAGTAGAATCTGGGAAATTTTCTTTTAATTGTAGGATGTATAGACTTATTCAAAGAGATGATTTAGTAATTTTGATGGTCAGAAGTGGAACGGACTAACCAAAATTAAGATAAAAGCAATCTTGTAAGTAAAGTCTAAGTAACACTCTGTATAGACTGCTTGTGAACAATTTATACTGTAATTGAAGTCAGTTTCTGGAAAACTTTAGAATTCTATTATTCAATATTATCTTTGGGTAGAAGAATTCAAATCAAACTTGAATTCCTACTAGAAAATGCCATGTGTGAAGCCATAAGGGAATTGGATTCTTCCTAATCATCAAAAATGACATATGTACATAAAGTAACATGAAATGAAACAAGAATTTCTCTCCCTTCCTCTAGTATTCACGTGAAAGATGGAGAACCATGGAGAAGCTTCATGATTTGCCAAGTGGAGGGACACTTGGAAGAAAGAAGGAAGAAGCTTCAAGATCATGACAAGTGGTGGGACACTTGTAAAGGTCATAACAAGTGTAGGGACACTTGTAATGGAAGCATCATGACTTAGGAGATGTTTGTAAATATTCTATCATTTTCCAAACTCTATATAAAGGGAGGGGGGGAAGGCCTTAAGTGGAAGTCATTCTCAAGACTTCATCCTACTACATCTTCATGTGAATCTCTCTCCCATCTCTTTCATTTCATTTTCATCCTTTCCTTTCCAAAGCATAAAGAGACTCCACTTTCCCTTGAAGATCACGTGTAGAAGGTTAAGCATCTTTAGGAAAAGTTTGTCAAGCTTTGTAGGAAGAGATAGACAAGCTTCATAAGAGGTTATAAGGTATGTATAGGGAAGCTTTATGATAAAGATAGTTAAAGTGTTGTTTGTGTTTGAATAAGTGTTTGAAGTTCATGTGTTGCTGAGTGTTTCTATGAATTTCTCTAAATTCCATGTGTTGTTGAGTGTTTCTATGAATCTCTGTATATGAATGATATGTTGAGTTTCTGTACATGAGTAACAAGTTGAGTTCTGTACTTAATTTATATTGAATCTCTGAGTAAATTATGTGAGACAATGATTGGAGATTGATGTGGAAAATACATATAAGTTGATAAAATGATTGAGTCATGCATAAGTGAAACCATCTCATGTGTATCATAAGAGTTGACTCACGCCACCCATGATGATCACATGAAGTATGGGTGAGAATCCTGTTGCAACACCGGGAGACCCTGACTGGTCGGATAAGTTCTGGACCATTGGGATGAGGCTATCTTGACAGTTGGTACCAAATAATAAGAGTTTAAGAGAATTATGCATCATGACACTACTAGAAAAACAGCCTTCTACATCGGTTATTTTGGACATTTCACATCGATTTTTAACCGATGTTGAAAGTCTGCAACTTAATATCAGTTTTCTAAACCGATGTTAACGAAACTACACAACATTGGTTTCCTATCCATAACCGATGTGGATATCTGATAAATGAAAAAGTTAAAACGTGTTAAAGATGGTGTAACAACATCGGTTTCACTGCAAAACCGATGTTGATGAACACAACAACATCGATTTTCACCCAAAACCGATGTTAATTTGATGTAACAACATCGGTTTTGCAAAGAAAATCGATGTTGTCACATGGAAGCAACATCAGTTTTCTTTTCAAAATCGATGTTGATTTAATGTAACGACATCGATTTTGCAACGACAACCGATGTTGGTTTCATGTGACAACATCGGTTTTCTTTGCAAAACCGGTGTTGTTACATCAAATCAACATCGGTTTTGGGTAATAACCGATGTTGTAGTATAAGATAACATTGGTTTTTCTTAAAACCAATGTTGTTTATTTAATTTTTTTTTAATATTTTGTCTGTTTTTTAAATATTAGCAGTTCTTCAACCTGTAAATTGAAAAATCCAGATCCAGCTAAATTCACAATACATGAAAGTAAATTAATTATTCTAATAACAAATAAAAGTCAATAGTGTCAATGTACATAAAAGAATTTGCTAAGCTAATGTATATACAATTGTTTTGAAAATCCAATAAACCACCTAATCTACTGCTAGGTCTTCTCTAATTTTAAGAAAAAACTTCACCCATTGTACCCTTATCGCCTTCAAGGTGTCGGCCTCCAATGGTCTTTAATCGGTGAAATACTGCATGACATAAAACATTTAATAAGTACATAACAACAAACAAGTAAACAAAACAATTAGTTTTGAATTAGACAACTAATTACCATGTCCCAGTTATCTGTGAAGGCTCCTTGGACTATTGTGTGCATCCAATTCATGACATAATAGCCACACTCAGTGCTTCCTGTTTGCTTATTACACTAAATTGAAAAACATAGTCAAAGTTAAATGGCAGTAAATAGTATTTAAAATTAATTTCAATACATAAACCATGATTTATTAAAAGACTTACTTTAAGCGCAATCCATTTAGTTGTAGCCTTTGAATATTTATTTGCTGAAGTGTCATCGACTCCCTTCAAAGCACTGTTTAAGACAAACAAGCATGCATAGTGTACAATTTACCTTTCAACTATAGACTTAACGTAAATGTGTTACAAATTAGAACCTACCTGTTAATAATTCCTTTAAGGTAGTTATCAGGTCTGTTATGCAACGAACAGAACCAGACAACTACATTGGCCTTCGGACATATAACTACCAGTTGCCAATGTGCACTGCATTGTCAAAAACAAGTTATTATTTTTTTTTTTGATCGGCAAAGATAAATATATGTTATATATAAAAGAAGTACAAGCAATATTGATAGAAAAAAAAGAGGCCAATAGTAGGCTAACAAAGCTTTGGCAGCCTAATACATGATAGGACCTGAATTAAGATGCCAAAGAACAAGCTAGAGACCCACTTAATGGCAAAAAGAAACAAAAGGTACATCCTAGTTACATCCTCTACTACAAACAAAACCTTCTTTGATACGGCTAGACCAAATGTAGAAAGGAATATCAAACCCCTTCTCCAAGTTTGCTAGCCATGACCAGCAAAAAAATATAGCATCCTCCACCAACTTAGACCCATCAAATCTATCATTATGGAATACTATCCTATTGCGATGAAACCAAATGCTCCAGCCACCGTGCTTAGATTCCAAAACTTGTGACCATAGCTCACCGTCGCTATGGAACAAGTTCCACCGCCATTTCCCAAGTAGGGCTGTATTGAAGTTTTCCAAGTCCCGAATACCCAAGCCACCAAAAACAAGTTATTATACTGCATACATTAATTAAATTGTGATTCTCATTTATACTTACCCATTCATATACGGTGCAAGGTATACATTTTTCTGTGAAGTCTGCATCCATCTCTTTATATAGTCCTCGATTTGAAATTGAGATTGGCCAGCTCTGTGTATGGACTGTGGCTCGAGGAATCCATACACATCGGGATGATCTGATTGTAGACTTAATTGATTCATATGCCTATTGTACGGTGAAAATAAAGTCAGTTATGGTAGAATATAAAACAATTCACCAAGTAATGGTAGTCAATTGCAAGAGACTTACAGAATCCACAATTGTATAACGGAGATGTTGAGACATTGACCACCATGGATGATCTCCGAAATATCCTCATGCTTGATGTACAAAGGGAAGTCGTTATTATTCACCCCGAACATCTCCGGGTCCCATGGCACCTGGAAGGGAGTGAGGAAAAGATCGGGGATGGTCAATGCTATCTGGTACAAGGGATCACCAAAATGTTTCGGCTTTTTTACAAGTTTCGCCGGTCCCTTGGGTTCTTGTTTATCCTACACAGTTAACAACCAAAAGTGAGCAATCAGGTTAAGTTGATATGTTACAAATCATTCGTAAATTAAAAGAAATAAGGCAAAAATCAAAAACCTTAATCAAAATTGTTTGTACAATATGTGTCGGCTAAGCAAGGAAAGTGTTAAGTGCCTGCCCCACTAATTGAACCTCGTCAGTGGGAACAGGGACGCGAGCATCAGCATCGCGTACTTCCTCAACACTCACCTTGACCTGATCAGCGGCAAGAGGGATGTTGTGCACGGTCGATCCCTCATGAACTCTGCCAAGGGCAACAAGGCGGGGAGGATCGTCATCGACATACAACCCACGCATGTTAGATGCACCCGTGTCTGGGTCGTTGCCCAAGGGATCGACACAGCTTCCCTTGGTGCTGACACGGGCATCAATGGGACATGACTGAACCTCCGGAGGCTGCATGGCACCCTGAGATTGCATCTGGGACTGCAAATGGCTGAAGCTCATCATCACTTGTTGCGTAACTCTTTCAGTGGTCGACTGTGTAAGTCGATCAATGATAGACTGCTCCAGCTCTACCCTGATGTTGTCTTTTAGGCGATCCAAGTCTTCAGGCGCCATGGATGCAGACCTCGACTTGCGAGAGGATGATGGAGCCGGTTCGAAGTACTGTGTGATGGTCACACCGACTCCTGCACCACGGACATGGCCGGGATGCTCTGGTCGTCCAATGGCAGCAGTCAGGACATCATGACGACCATTGGCGACAAAAGAACCCTGTGTGGATTGCTCTTCCAGGGAATCCTGCAATCAAAATAAGTAGAGCATTAGTCTTGTCATTTGTGATGCAAAAATTAATTAAATGTGTATGACATTGTTGTTTAACTTACAATCCTCTCAGCAATCTCGTGTGCTGCCTCTGAAGTCATCTCCCCAGTTTTCTTCGTGCGAGCCAGCTTCTACTTCACGTGTCGTTGCATAGGAGACGGAGGATGAATGATGGTGTCCATGCTGTCATCACGAGTTGCTTCCTCCAATTGCTTCTTTTGCTTTCCCTCCATCAATCTCTTCTCGAGCAACTCGTAACCCCTGCGGGACAACACGTGAGGGGCGGTGTTCAGCTTCTGGATCGCCTGGGCCTTCTTTCTAACATCCTGTAACAATTAGACACATAGGGTTACAAATAAGAGACGGTATGACTACATAATTGTAAAATTGTAAGGTTTTGTAAAACAACTAACCTCCCAGGAAGCCGCTCGCCGACTCTGACAGAATTGGGTCCACTGATCCTTACTAATGTCGTATTTTTCGCATACAGCATCAGCATCATTGTCCTTGCCTTCTGTGAGGACCCATTTCCTTGTCAATTCTGATTTGAATTGCCTCCAGCGCTCGCCCACGGTCCTCAGAATCTTTCTCTTTGTCCGATGGTCGGACGCTTCAGGTATATCAAATTCAGCCTGCATTAAAAGAAAGTCAGTTTTAAAGTAACGTGCATAACATTTAAATTGTGTAATGATTAAAAAGAGCTTATGGAACACTTTTAAATTGTAATACCTGAATGTCCTCCCAAATCAAGTCCTTCTGCGCTGAAGGCACTTCCTTCCAATTAGGAAGGGTGATATCCACCTTGTCTCTAGCCACGACCCCTAGATATGTCCTCAATCGCTTTGCATGAGGATTATCAGCCTTCCCTGTGCTATGATCGATATGGACCACCGATCTGTCAGCACCAGGAGCTCTAGTAGACAGTGACCTCAGTCGTGTTGCTTTCCTCGTCTTCTTCGCGGTAGAAGGCAAAGGTCCTGACTCAAGCGGAGGTGTTGACTCAGCATGAGCCGCTACTGCCTCAGGAGGAGGATGTGGTGCCTCAGCATGAGGAGGGGAGCTGGGTGGTGTAGTCATGATCCTGTAAAAAACAAATAACACAAATAAGTAAAGTTAAGTGACAAGTTAGGTTAATCATGAAATTGTACAAGTCAAATGAGCTTAAAAAAAATTTACATTAAGTGATGTTAATTAATTCTCCTTCATCATGATCATTACGATTTGCATGAACGTCTTCCACCTCGTCTTCTCTGACACGTTAGGGATTTGTGTTGAAAATTGAGTGACACTTGTATCGGCGGTTGAGTCATCATTGTCAACATTAATGCCAATGGTTTTTCCGTGTAGTACCACTGACCACCTTTCGTCACACGGATCTTGAACATAAAACACTTGTTTAGCTTGTTCTGCCATGATGAAAGGTTCATCTTGATAAGCTAGCTTGTTCAGATCTACCAAAGTAAATCCCAAGTCCTCGGTTCGCACACCACTGTTGATATCAACCCACTTGCATTTGAAAACACACACAGTGAAACTAACATAATTAAGCTCCCAGATGTCATTAATGACTCCAAAGTAAGGCAAGCACG
Organism: Glycine tomentella; assembly: GCA_007407185.1. Lineage (NCBI taxonomy): Eukaryota > Viridiplantae > Streptophyta > Magnoliopsida > Fabales > Fabaceae > Glycine > Glycine tomentella. The sequence continues at coordinate 15,924 of PYAF01002591.1, forward strand.
CCAAACGTGGATTGTGGTCATGCACAAAAGCGAAGTGCTGGGACTCAGCCCTTAAGCTGACCCCACTATTTTGCATTGTGCTCTTGTCATCTTGTTGTTTGGTGTAGAACGAGTACTTGTTGATATCGTACCCCTGCCAACTTCTAACATTTCTTTTAGGCCCATCTGCTAACTTCCTCATTGTTTCAGATGAAGATTCATCACTAAAGATTGTATCTTTAAACCAATTCAGGAAAGTCTTGTTATGCTCTTTCAACAACCTATTCT
>PYAF01002591.1:25372-35816 GCA_007407185.1 Glycine tomentella
CCTCATTAATCTTATAATTCTATATGAATGACTAATGAATGATATGCATGCTTGGATTATCAGATCATATATTTTCTATCTATACAATCAATTTGACTCACTAAGGATTCACATCCTTGATCATTACTTAGCTTCCTTTGATTCTTCCATCCTTTGCATGTTGAAAGCACAAAACACTCATCCATGATCTTCATTGATGATTTGCTTCATCTGAATCAATAGTCTGTGCCTCCTAAGTATATCCCATCTATATGGTCCGAGAAGAACATGCATTGTGGGATCGATAGGCTCAGGCTCATGGTCAGATGCAGAACGAGGTGACTCAGATGACGATGACTCGGCCAAAATAATATGTTACACATTTTATAATCATATTATCATAATTTATTTAATTTAAAATAAATATTATTTTTAAAAATTGATTATGTATGTCTTAGGTAGGTCCTTAATCATAACCTAGGTCACTAACTAATAATATTCCAAGCCAATAAACATGTTATAACTCAGTAACTATATCGCTAAAGTATTTTTTAAGTAACTATTTATAATATAAGTCACTAACAATTTCCTAGATCAATAACAATTTTCTAAGACAATAATATAATATATTTCATGTAATTTAAAAAGCAGATATTCGAGTACTTACTTGGCTGGCAAAGCTTCACTGTGCAAAGCCTCGAACTCAAACAGAAAACTAGAGAGAAGTCAGAGCAAAGTGCTAGAGAGAAGGTAGAAGTTACAAAGTGAAGTGAAAAAATGAATTTGGGGATATAGGGGTGCAAACTGTGGCGCCTATATGGGGTGCCACTTTGCACCTATTACGCCTCCACTGGCGCAACTTGTGGCACCCACCTGGGGCGCGACTGAGTTCTATACATTCGTAAATTGGTTCAAAACAACTATTTTTTCACAATTTTTTTATTAAAATAACAATATTTTAATTCCTTTTGCCCAAGAATGAGATTTCTAACTCACTTAGAATCTCTGTGATCAAGACAGAGAAAACCTATCTCTACTCTTACCTCTAGAAACACATATTCTAGAAAAGCCTTAAGAAAAACTATTATAGCTAGACACAAAAAGAAATTCAAAAGATCTTACAAACAAGTTGTATGAAAGGAAACCACCTGATGATCCAGTAACGATGTATGCAAAAGATTACCTGACTTGAATCAATATGGTGAAAGAAACAACTTTAGAACTTTCCTTCCAAAACTTCTTTTGAAACATGCCTAAAAAGAAATCATCTTTAGAAATCTTGAAGCTTGAGGATTTGTGGGTCTAACAGAGTTTAACACTTGGAATATTTTCTTACTTCAAAAAGCTTATGAAAATACTTTGATATTTCATTGTATCTTTACAAAACACCCAACAACTATTTATAGAAATCAGTTTGTAACTGTCAGTAATCGATTAATTCACTAATGTAATCGATTAATAACTCATTTAGTCGATTAAAATGTTCTTGAACTTTCTGGAAAAGATTTATGAGCAATATAACTGATTAATTCATAATGTACTCGATAATCACAGGAAGTCTTTGTTCTAAACATGCGCCAAGTAATCAATTACAACAATAATCGTAATCGATTATCACAGGAAGACTCTTTTGTGATTTTGTATAGTGTAATCGATTAAAGTGTTCTTGAAAGCTTAAGTAATAGATTACCATTTGTTGGTAATCGATTAAACCAGTGAGAAATTGTTTTTCCAAAAACTTAAACATTGAACACTTGGCTTTAAATGCAATCATGAAAACCTTATGTTTCAGAAAACTTTTTCACAAAACTTATGCTTTAATGAAAACATGAATGCAAAACCATGTATGAGCTTTATGCAATGGATCATAGGAAGTCTCACTTAAACATACACAAATTACAACTACCAATCAATTGATTTGGCATGTAAAAAGCCTAACATACTTTGTTTCCTAAGAGACTTAGCTTTTTGATCCTCTTTAGCTCCCACTGACTCTAACAATTGTAGCACATGAGAGGGTGGTTAAGTGAAAGGGGAGGGTCTGGGGTTGGGAAATTGGTCTGGTATAGATCCGAGTCGAGGCGGAGGATGATGATTGTGTTGGTCTGGTATAAATCCACAATTAATTTAGGAAACAATACAACATCGATTTTTATAAAAACCAATGTTAACAATTTATCAAACAACATTGATTTTTATAAAAATCAATGTTAACATATACACACAACATCATTTTTTTGTAAAAAACAATGTTAACAATTGATAAATTAGAACAACATATGTTTTTTAAAAACCGATGTAATTTAAAAACACAACATCGATTTTTTGAAAACCGATGTTAATGTCTCCAAAAGCATGACAACTAAAAAGCTTAAGGATTCATTTTCGTCCATTTCCTTCATTTTATAAACATAATCAACTTTAAGTTTGTTAAATAGGCGTACATCTCTAGTTGCAATGATTATTATAGTTCCTTGACCAAACCATTTACGATTTCCACATAGGTCTTTTAATTGGTCAAATTCATTAACATCGTCAAGTACAATGAGTATCTTACTTCCACAAAGTTGGTTGTCCATCATAGCATGTCTTATCCCAACTTTTTTTATGTTCACCTTTGTTTTAAGGACATCTGAAAGAAGTTGTTCTTGCAAATGAACATGCCCTCTGTGATCTGTTTCACAAACTTCTCGAACATCTTCAATGAAACTTCTATCCATGAATCTACGATGAATTCGATTGTAGATGGTTTTTGCAGTGGTAATTTTACCCAATCCTCCCATTCCCCATATACAAACTTTGCTGGACTGATTTTCAATAAATCCAATCACTTCTTGCACATGGGATTCTAATCCAACAGGAAATTGAGTCATAGAGATGAATGTGTTGTCTAGTTTTGTGAGAATATCCTCAACAATTTCCTTCACTAATTGAGCCTTGTTCCTTCAAGTTTAGTAATAATTATAAAACAGGTAGAAGTAGAATGGTCATGTACTACAAAAGTTTAAGCTTACACAGTTTTTTTAAGTACTTATAATATATAAATTTCTCATTTTAATTTTCTTAGAATAATTTTGTTTTATGTTTGGATCTATGAAACACAGACTCTGACACAGACATCTGACACTTCGACATGACTAATGTCTAAAATATAGGACACGGTGATATTGCATACACACATAAACATAGAGATCCTAATTAAATGAAACACTAAAATATGTTTTCGATTCCTAATAAATATCCAAAAATGGTGCACTTTTTCATTTTCTTTCAATGATTAAAATTTAAATTTTCATCTTTTAAGAATAACTTTGTCAGCGTTCTACACATTTAGAGACGAAAATGACTATTTACACGTAAATAAAAATATTGTTTAACCACTAAGCTTACAATATGCTCCATCCATATAGTCTAAAAGTGAAAGAAGCAAAATCATCAAAAACAAGAAATTTATGTACCTGTGATTTCTGACATCCCAACCTGAGAAATTTACCACTTGGGTGAGTACGCTGCTCCACCTGGGCTCTCCCCACGACTTCAATATTTTTCCAAAAGCACCCATCTGATAACGTACATGGGGAGGGTTAACATCATGAAATATGGGCAGAACTATGTGGCCATAAGTTTTGTGGCATTCAATGATTTTTTCCAACTCCTCAAGACACCAAGAAGAATGAAGGTAGTTTTTGGAGAAAACAACTACACATATTCGAGAACCTTCTATTGTTCAAAATAGTTTTCCTTCAGATTCAATCCCTAGGAATAACTCAGTTCGTTAAGGAACGTGTTGGGTTCAGCATTTGAGAGGGCATAATGAGGATGAGAAACAAAATTCCCACGGGTGTCTGCTCCCCTAAAATTGATGAACAAATCGTATATCCATTGGTGTTTGGATGATAACGAAGATGTGAATTCCATCAAAGAAATTGAAGTCAACGACTAGAAGAGAAAGCAACAACGCAAAATATTGTGTAACGGAGAGGATAAAACCTAAGAGATTTATATTAATGGATCTTGAGCAACTACATAAGTGAACCTAATAGCATATTTTAATTCAAAGTTTTAAGACTTAGGTATATGGGTCTTGTTTTCACTTATATATTATTCAACTTTTTCATTCCTACACAATATAGGACTTCACCTCACACTTATACTCTAACATTATGTTTGGTAAAATTATCTGAAAAGCTAGCTTGAAGCTAGAAAATTTAAAGCTGAAAAAGTAATTTATTAAATTATAAGTATTTGGTAAGAAAAATGAATAAATACATTAAAGATAAAAGTGAAAAAAATATAAAGAAACTATAAATTAAAAGTTAGCATTTTAAAAAAATTACTCCAAATAACATTTCAAAACACGCTAGAACTTATTAAAATTAATCTATTACTTAAGAGTAATAAGTTTTTTACTAATAAAAAAAATTAAAACTAACTGAAATATTTTATCAAATATAATCTAAAATTTCACATTTCAAATAATACAAGAATCAAATTTTAAAATGATAATAACAAAAAGATTTAAATTCAAATACTCAAATTAAGCATAATATTTGTTCTTAAGAGTCATCGAAGCGCACGCGATAAGATACAGGACCACTTTTGTCTTTATAGCATTAGTAAGACCTCTTAGTAAGACCCACCTCAGCGTGCTTCAATCATTTTCAGTGATCTCTACGCTAAATTTATAGAGCGAGGGACATTTTAATAAACTTTCTTTGTATGATCATTAGAAGAATTTTAAGTGAATATTTATGTGTTATATAATAACAATAATAGATCTTACGTAGAATTATGTGTTATATAATAAAGGATAAAAATAAAAGTATTAATAGTGTTCTTCTAATTCAAAATCACTTTCTTATATCAATGAGGTATAATTCAGTTGGTTGAAAAGATATGTGAATATTATAAATCTCTTAATACGTTCAATTCCTATAAATTAAAAAATTCTTTTCTTATTTTTTTTTGAAGAAATTACTTTTTTATTTAAAAATATTAATTTAACAATGATATATACACACCTTCAATTTCCTAACTTTATTTTAACATTAATTTGTTAACAAAAACTATCTATTTTCTCCTAAAAAAAATAGTGCAAAAATTACAACATACAAACAACAAATACAAGTAAACACTAACTGAGAGTCCAACATATTTGATAGATAACTAACTTTCTCATTGAAAGAGGTTAGATTAATGTTTTAAAAATTGGCCAGTTAATCGATTCAATCAAAGCAAACTGGGTCACTAGATTAAATATTAGACTCGGGTGATTCCCTAATTGAATTGCATGATCCAATCTCTATTAAAAAGTTTAAAAAATTCATACATATCTTTAAAAGAGCCCAAAACAATCTCATCACAATTTAATATAATTGCATTGTAAAGCTAATAATTAAGTTTAATTTTATTATTACTATTATTTTTTGTTTATCTTATTAGATTTTATTTAGTTTACTATTACTATAATTAATTAATTTATTATATTATATGTTATGCTTTGAGGGTGAGTCCTCACAATAAGGTAAAGTTATGTTTTGAATATTTATTGATGATGAATTCAGGAATAACCTTTTTGTATGTATATGCAAGATATATAAGACTACATACAATATATAATAGCTAGTAATTATTTTGTGCCTAATTAATATTTTTCAAATGATTCTGCTAGCATATTGGTAATAAGTGTTCCTTAAAGTTGCAGCACCTGGATGGACTCAATTTCATTTTGTGTAATTTTTGGATTTTATTTGTATTTTGTTCTACGCAAGTGTTATTCACCAAAAAAAATAAAAATAAAAATAAAAAAACAGAAACTAAGCAAAGGAGAATATTGAATGAAGAAGTTGATTTTCTCAGTAAAGAGGTATTTATACAGAAAAGTGTGCGATGTGTAGGGCGCTTTGGTTATCGCGGTAAATCACAGGTATCTGTTTTTGAGATTTTTCGTGCAAAACATGAATTTACTTATTTCAGCATGTTTTTTCATATTTTTATGCTCATGAAACAGTTATCCTTTGAGCTCAATTGAATTTACTTATTTTTTCTTTTTCGAATCATAATTGAAGCGAAGATCCAAATTTATAGATGTAACATTAAAGAGTTCAATTGCTGGCAAAAAATAAAAAATAATATAAATTAAATATTTATTTAGCAAAAAGGTGCAAATGGACCAATAATTAGGAAAATGGGGCAAGCATTCACGCCCATTTGGGGCGTGTTTAAACACGTCCAAATGGGGCGTGTTTCCTCCCATGGTGACACGTGACAGAAAAAATGGGGGTGCAGAGTTTTTGCGGTATTTTCGTAAAATTATGGAAGGTAATAACTTTTGACTGGACGTCCGATTGCCGTGAAACTGGTGGCCACGCACTCAAAATTGAGAGGAGAAGGCCTGAGCAAGTTCCTTCCCAAAAATTTTTCCCAAACGAGGCCTCTAAGTGCCTCAAAAATGCGATTTTGTCTTTTAGCCTCCAAACAATTGCTCATTTTTTGATTTTTTTACTTAATTAATTAGTGAATTGCATGCTATTTTTTATTTTTTAAATTACTTCATTCAATTTCGAGCATTTTGACATAAAATACGCCTCCATCGGACATTCCTATGAAAAATTATGATTGTCTAAAGAATTTGCTTGACGTATATATATGGGTGGAAACAGGTCATGTCAGACTTCGTTAGGCCTGGCCTGGCCTGTTTTTTATTTTTTTCAATTACTTCTTTCAATTTTGAGCGTTTTGACATAAAATACGCCTTCATCGGACATTCCTATAAAAATTTATGTATATTTAAAGTATAACAGATGTAATTTCTTAAGCATGTATATATACGTCAAGCATATTTGTTGTTTCTTGTAGTATTGGATGGTAGGACAAATTACATATATACGTAGGGATGGAAATAGGTTAGGCCACCTATCAGGGGCTTTTGGCTGACCTATTTAAGGCTAAGTTAAAGCTTTCTGAAAAACCTATTTAAATAAAAAAGGTCAGGCTCAACCTTTAAAAAAAACTTGTTAAACCTATCAGGCTGACTTATTTAATATATATATATATATATATTTATTGTAAAGTAGGTTTTTAATATATAATAGGCTCGTAGGTCAAGCCAAGCTTTTAAATAGGCTATGTCAGACCTAAAAAAAACCTATGATAGATAAATAGGGTAGGCCAAGCTTTACATTTTTAAATCTGGCCCAAGCCAGGCCTAACAAAGTCTAACCTGATCTGATATGTTTCCACCCATATATATATACGTCAAGCAAATTCTTTAAACAGTTATAATTTTTTATAGGAATGTCCGATGAAGGCGTATTTTATGTCAAAACGCTCAAATTGAAAGAAGTAATTGAAAAAATAAAAAACAGGCCAGGTCAGGCTTAACGAAGTCTGACCTGACCTGTTTCCACCCATATATATACGTCAAGCAAATTCTTTAGACAGTCATAATTTTTTATAGGAATGTCCGATGGAGGCGTATTTTACGTCAAAACGCTCGAAATTGAACGAAGTAATTGAAAAAATAAAAAATAGCATGCAATTCACTAATTGATTAAGTAAAAAATCAAAAAATGAACAATTGTTTGGAGGCTAAAAGACAAAATCGCATTTTTGAGGCACTTAGAGGCCTCGTTTGAGTAAAATTTTTGGAATTTCGAGCGTGTGGTCACTGGTTTTGCGTCAATCGGACGTCCCAATCAAAAGTTATCGCCTTCCGTAATTTTACGAAAATGCCGCGAAAACCCTGCACCCCCATTTTTTCTGCCACGTGTCACCATGGGAGCAAACACGCCCCAAATGGGTGTGAATGCTTGCCCCATTTTTCTAATTATTGGCCCATTTGAACCTTTTTGCTAAATAAATATTTAATTTATATTATTTTTTATTTTTTGCCATTGCTTCTTCCCTAAGTTCAGGCGTAAGCAATATTTAATTGACAAGATTTAATAAAAGAACGAAAACAACAGTATGTTTGGTATACAGCATGTGGTTAATTATGAGAATGATTCTGACTCTGCAAACTTGGTAGTAACCCCTTCCTCAGCTTTTTTAAATTCTGGTTTTTGATTTAGTTTGTTTCTTCATTTACCAATGATTAAGTTCTTGTATTTCCGGATTTTAATTTTTGTATCAATTTAGAGGAAGCATTGCCTAGATACAAAATTATGACTATAATAACCAATTTTTAATTCTTCTGACTAAAAAGCTACGTACGATAAATTTGTCTAACAATGCAAATCATGAATCATAACATCCAAACATTGGCAACCTTGGCTTTTAATTGCAAAAACTACGCATATATGAAAGCATTATCACCTTGTGCAGCATCTTCCTTGAGTTCAGTTGTGAGCACTATATTAACAGACTTCAGTGAAGGAAAAATATTTCAGGCCTACCACCGATGAAGAGGAAAAGAAACTCAACAGCAACGACTTCTTTGTCAGATATCAAGGCACTAATATATATATATATATATATATATATATATATATATATATATATATTCACTTTAGTTGAAGTGCATTAGCATTCACCACAAAAATTTTGAATTATAAAATCACTAATTGTTTTAATTTAAGGATATATATATTATGATATTTTATAATTTAATGTTTTAAAAAATTCTCTCGTATCTTTTTCACCATTATCTCCGATATATGAAAAATATTTTATTTTTTTTAAGTTAAATGATTAAGTATGATAATGTTCTTGAATTAAATTTTGAAAAGTAAAAAGTTCAATGGTTTTCTAGTCCAAATATTTTTACTTTGAATGCTAATGCACATTAACTAGGATAGATATTCACATTATTGGACAAAATATTTCATTTAGTTTGTAATTTTTTTTATTAACTGAAAAATTTATTTAGTTGTTCAATAAATAAACTTTTTTTTAAATAATTTCTAACCTATTTTGAAACGTTACTTGAAGTAACATTTTTTAAAATACTAATTTCTAATTTTTATATTTTATTGCACTTGTATCTTTGATATATTTATTCATTTTTTTTAATTTTCTTAAAAATCATGATTTTATTATTTTTCTGTTATTTTATATTTTTTTAACTATTTAAAAAATTAATTTTATCGAACACTTTTAATTTACTAAATTAATTTTTTAGATTTTAGTTTTCAATTTTAAACTATCTACTAATTTTTCAACTTTCAATAACTTTTTAATTTTCAATTAATTTTTCATCTAATTTTAGATGACATAGCTTGAATATATATTACCCCCAACAAACATCTCAAATTAGAGATTTCCGCAAATAATCATTTTGCTATTACTTCTTGTTCTGTCAACGACTTTTGTCTAAAGTGCAAACAAATTGTCTAAAAAATGAATATTTGCATGGACTAAACAATGGATAATTGTGAAAGCTCAACCTAACCACACATGTTTCAGAACTGTACATAAGAATGTACTTACAGTTTTCTTTCTCAATACTTCAACTAAATATCCTCATTAAACCACAATCGATTGCGCTTCCCCGGTTCCTTCCTTGAACATTCACAAATTATTTCTCTTCCCATTAATTTCTCGCAGCAAAGAATGCATTCCAAGTTTATTGTTCTTTTCAACTTTTATGAGGCTGCGTTCTCTCAGAACTGTTATTCCAATATCAGCACGTAGTCCACAACCATTTAGTATCTCCGTAACATAGGCTCTGTCTTTACCAATAAAGAAACAACATACTTCAAGAAATATATCTTTTTCCATGTGATTGCGTAAACCATCAGAGCTTATTCTTAATTTCTCTTGAACTTAATCATCAGGAATTATTTCTAGTTTCGACAACACACTTTCCCCACTCTTTCTTTGTCCTCTTGATATGTGCCTAGCACATGATATTTCCAAGCTCAATTAAGCCATTAAATGCATCATTTTATATGATAAATAGCTTCCAATGGGTATGAATGTGACTCATAGGCTTTAATGATATATTTTGGTCAAGATTGAAGTAATTGGCACGCAAGTAAAACTGAGCAAAAGTGAAGCAGAAAAGCAGACGGGCAGTTGCGGTGCGATCCGTGCCAATAACCGCGCTATCAGCACCACCTGAGACCAAGTGGCGCCATCAGTGCCAGGCCCACGCCAAGAGCGCCACACTATCTGAAAGCCCACGACATGAGGGCCAGGAGGGCGCCACCCATTTTGCCAGGTATAACGCCTCTCTTTGCCCTCTCGTGCTCGATTAATTTTAGATAAAATTATGCGTCCACTTTGTATTAAAATTAAATTAGTATAAATTTTTCACGAAAATTATTTTCGCTTTGCTTGCTAATTTTATAATTCGTAAGTAACATAAACGATTATCCTCACCACTATTTATTTATGATGAGAAGCATAGCTAAATATAGCAGTCCGTGTACAGTCATCCAAAATAAAATACAAGTACAGTACAGTACGACTTCCATAATTCACAAAAATGGCGACATCAAACCAGATCATCCACTCATCAAGT